>JANVFO010000147.1:0-43401 GCA_027919855.1 Lentinula guzmanii | reverse complement strand
AGTGCGTCAATGCACCATTGTCGTGCTGATTACACTACACATTCAAGGCTACCGCGGTATATCAGTGCGTCAATGGACCATTGCCGTGCTGAACAAGCCCCCACTCATAGTCCAATGCAGCAATCAACCATTGCCGACTCCCAGCCACGGTCATGTTACCGGTAGCACTGCGGCAATAATCCATCGCCGTCTCAGCAACGGGCATATGCATCCCAAATCACGAGTTTGGAATGATGGATGAGCTAGGTGGTCAGTTCAGCCGGCCGTGGGAATCTCCTGCCTAGATCGGCACTCCCTAGGCCACCCCTACACGCCGTTTTTTGTCCTTTATAACCATAACCCCCTAACCCCCCTTCATTGTCCTCCATACACCACTGTTTCATTTATAGCTGTTCAATTCACTCGGGCCAAGTTAATTTAATCATTGCAAACTGCGTTTGCTGTACTTCATTGTACAGTGTCTTTCCATGTCCGTATTGCACCGCTGCTTCATTTACAACTGTTCGAATCACTCCTCTCCAGCTACTTGAATCTATTTTTAAAATGATCTCATTCCGAATATTTGTCCCGATTCAGAGCCCCCATGGCATTTTGACCTAAATTCCATGGGACATAGTGTGGCTCAGGATATAGGCCGCGTAGTACGCAGGAGGAGTCAGGATTGATAGGATTCTGTACCCTGTATTTGAGCCCTTTCTGATGAGATATTCCGTGTTGGCGCTGTGTGTTTCCATGAATAAGTGACGCCCAGGAGCGCGCAAGGTCAAACAGTGATACTAAATTCTAAAATCGGTGCAGAGACTTTGAAGTCCGTGCGTGGAGAAAGTTTCCATAAGCGTGATGTTCTGCCAGTCACATACTGGACACTAAGCTCGATTTTTTCTCCCCAACACCATGGCCACTGTTTTCGAACCATACGACACTCCGATGCTAGACTATCATGCGGATATGGATGTTCAGATGCATCCTAACTCGGATTCTTGGTTCCACGAAGAGGCTAATATGGAAGCAGAAGACATGTATCCTGCATTGACAAGATCCTCCTCGGATGGTGATTTAGTCGATGTGGAAATCGAAATGGAGAGCTATCTTGATGAAGTATCACGGAACTCAGAGTACGAAATGTTGATGAAGCCAAACCTGTCAATAATGCTGTTCAGGCAGAATCGGAGGATATCATTGTTATGGACGCTTCACATCAGCCTTCAGCGTTGCAGGATTCAGCACTGGAACCTCTTACATCGGCTGAGCTACCGCCGCAGCTCTCAGAATCAACCCTGATAGAGACTGCCGCAAGCTTCATTGACCCACAAAATGTCGTCGCTACTGAACTGGAAGCGCCTTCGATGGGAACGCACATACATTCTTCTGAATCCGTCTCGGAAGACGCAGTCCCTTCGAATGGCGCTTTGGAATCCGAGCTTTCTGGCTCCACCATAGTATCTGAAGAAGCCATCCTCTTGGAACCCTTATCTGCTCAGATTCCACAAGGGGGGCCTTTGGCGCATGTTGAGGGATCTGTACCTGAAAAGGAGCACGTTTTGAATACCGTGGCAAATCTCGCAGTCGCTTCTTACGATGGTGATTCCTCGAATATAGACGCCGCTGTTTCTTTTATAGAGGAAAATAGGCCAGTACAAGTGGAAGCAGAAGACATTCGTCATCCGTCTCTGGCCGACGAAGAGGTTGTCCTTTCGACAGACGTTGATGCTGGCACTCTTGACCAGTCTGAAATACCTGAGGTAGCTGGCTCTGTTGAACATCCTGTAGAATACACTGAGAATGAAGAGGAGAATCCAATCCCGGAAAATGATCCCCATGAGATATCCGAAGGTGTATACATCGATCCACCTCCTGCGGTCTTTCTCTCTTTTGCATTTACGGACCATCCCGATGTTTGCCTCTTCAACCAGCCTTCTCCATCCGCATCTTCATCATCAAGGACCGAATTGTTTGTATCTCTTTTAGATCAACCTACCCTTTATTATGAACCTCTGTCGGCTCTCTTCGAGGCTTTGCGCACCGACAGTGAACCCTCTAGCCTTGCTGATCTATCACAGGGAGAATTAATACTTGATGCTTACGATCTTGAATTCACTATCTCAGAGGTAATGTGTATTTGTTGTTCCTTGTTGACACAACTGCTGAGGTCACTCTCTACAGGATAATATTTTCGCTCGCGAAACCAGCCTTCATGACCTAAATGTTTTGCATGACGGTTTAGGTTTCACAGGACCATTGCGGCTAAGATTGCAGTTGGTGAACTCACGCTTCATTATCCGATACCGTACGTTACAAGAGCAAGTGATGCGTCTGAGCTTAGGTGACGCTGGCGAAGAGTACAATGCCGAAGAACTAAATGAAAACTCGTTACAGGAACCAACAGGTAGTTTATGTCAATGACTCAATATCTTCCATCGAATTACTCCTTTGCTAACGTATGACGTCAGAACAAGAACGCGGACCAGAAAATGTAGAAGACTATCAAGATCAATCCGAGGAAAGAAATAATGAAAATTATCTACAAAATGAAGATCAACCGGAAAATGACACAGGGGAACTTCAGACTGATTTCACCAACGAGGCAGATGCTGATCATGATGACGAGCTTGCTGCACCAGAGGACGATCAATATACTCAAGAAACGGAAGATCCTGAAACCGAGGAAGGCGTTGAAGTGACTAGCTTGTATGATGCGCCTGAAGAACAGGGTCAAGAGGATCCTAGCGAATCAAATTTGGAGGAGCCCACAGAGCCAACTTTCATAGATGGCAGTGAATCATACGAAGTAATAGACAATGCACAAGAGCCTGAAGAAACTTCTGAAGGTCACGAGGAAGGTCCGCTAACACCCCTTTGTTATTTGACCCAATCTGAGCATGTTTCAGATCAACAAATTGCACAAGTTCCGGGTCTTCTGGGTGAGGATGAGGCTATCCAAATCCAAGAAGGCCCACCTCCAATATCAGAGGGCTCCCGTGGTAAGCTTAGCCATGTCTTCTCCTAGCCATGTAGTCTGATAGGCCCCCGGAAGCTCCTGCGGAACCCCGCCCGCCCAAAGGGGTCCAAAGTACGCTACATTTTGGGCCTAAAGTACGCTTATTCGGACAGGGATGATCACGTGGGCTCAAAAAAATGCAAAAAAAAAATCGCAAAAATAATGCTTGAATGTAGCTTTTTTCCACCGTGGAGTAGGATCTCAAAGTCATTTCGACCGACATCACTATCCCTGATTCATCTTGTGCCTGCGAGTGAGGCTTTTTTGATTATTTGAAGTTCGTCAGCTGGAAATATTGTTGTCATTGCCAATCAATGAACAGACAAGATGTAGGTTAATGATATCCTAAGTAAGAGCTAATGGTTCAAAAAAATTTACGTCTTCAACAAGGATTCTCCAGGATTCTCCAACCGAAGTACGCTATGACCGGACAAGGCCTCGGAAATTTGAGGCTAAAGTACGCTAACTTTGCCTAAATCCGGACAGGGAAAATGCCAAAATCGCCCCCAAAAGTACGCTATTTCGGGCGGGGTTCTGCAGGAGCTTCCGGGGGCCTAGTCTGATATTGTTCCGTTGCAGAATCCGAGATCGCTGGTGACAACGACAATGAGACCTCCGTAGCGAGTGGAGTTCTGTCAGAACCGTATCGTAAGTTTCCCTCAGGCTCGAGCTTCTCCTCTCACTCACATGATTACATGCAGTAAGTGAAACACCTAAGGACACAGAATTCTATGAAGGGGATGATCTCTATTACGACGACACTGCCGATGCCGAATGGGACGGTTCTGAGTATGAGGACGCTATCGATGAGGACAATGTTATCGATGGCGACAATGTCGCCGACACCACCTTCGATGCAGAGGCTGACGGAGAACATGACTTTCTGCTCATAGCTCGATCACTAAGTTGTCGAGTCGGCATTCGAAAAGATCTATACACGACGTTGATGACGATGAGGACGACAATATTGAAGGTTTGGCTTTGGTTCAGAGCCCACCAGGTAATTAATTCTCTTTGTGCCTGGCACTTGCAGACTTCTGATTCTTTCTATCTTTAGGCGTAAAAAGGGTCCGTACAGAATGAAATCCTCGTATTAAAGACTCGGTTCACTGGGGAAAAATCGCATATCCTCCGAAACGCAAGCATAAAGGTCAAGAGTTGCTACTTATCCTCTTCAATTACTCACCTCCAAAAGCTATTCTGGTTTGTATGTTTACCTTCCGAAATCAACTGACTTCCCACAGCACCATGTCCCTCGAAATTATTTTCTTACTTCTTCGTTTTGTTGCATATCTCTTTGCTTCTTCGTCCTGGGTTATGCTCGCATGCATTGGCGTCAAGTGTTTAAATTTCTTCGATGTTTCACCTTTAACATTTTATTCGCAAAGTAGTACCTGTATGTGATAGATATCCCGCATTTTGAACCTTTGTATTGCTACCACAAATAAGATTCTTTCAATTTACATGTAGCAGAAAAGCATGATAAGGAGGGCACAGGCATTGTGCTTAGGCAGCTATTACAACTTGATCCCGATTCGTCATGTTCGCCGCGGCGACTTCTGCAGCAACCTCATTCTTTGCTCGAACAAACATTTCGCAGTCATATCAGATTGGCACTGCACCTGGCTCTTTGTCCAATGCTGGAAGTCGATCGTCAACACCTGCTCCTCAAAGTCCTGGTCCTTCTACCTCTACTTTCTCCGCATCTTTTACACCGACCCTCTTGATTGGTCTGTGGAAGGTTCAAGGAGCCACTCACAAAGTCACAAACAAGAAGGTATCTGTATGGAGCTTTGATAAACGGGGACTAGAGCTGGAGCGGCTGCGGCCTTTGGCAAGGGACAGAACTTTGGAAGTATTGAAAGCCGAGGTACGTCTACATGAATTCCTTTTACATATTGTATATTGAAGGGTCCACGTCCACTAAGATTTCCCACATAGGCTTCAGCGCTCAGCAGATTTCGACATCTGTCTATATTGGATAGGACAAGATGCGAGACTCTTCTTGAGTCGAATATGTTAGTATGAATAAAGCTATGTGAATATATTATTGTATGGGTTTTGGCTGGAGCTTGGCTCCGCGCGGGTGGGTCTGTGTTACGCACGCGCACGCGCAAGTCTCAGAACGAGTAGGCTAAGGAGTCTACTCGCTAGGAATATCTGTAAATGTTGATATATAAGGGAGGGTGGGTTGGGTCAATAAATTGACTTCGACGTGTTGGATATCGTTGCGTGAGTGTGAAAGAATCAACAATGAGCTGGCCGTATCGGCGGCTAAACTCCTCTATTTGTCTCTGCTTGTCGTATCCTTAGATAAGCCAGGCTTTGCCTGACTTATCGCGGAGTACGTCGAGAAATGTAGCATCCTTGTTAGTAGTCGTATGCTGATTGAAAAGTCGTGCAGAAATGGTTGAACCTCTCGAAGAAACCAGGACGGAATTGATCTTTGCGACTGAACCTGTCATATCCTCCTTTGAACTCGCTATACCAAGCTCAGGGAAGCTGGCGTCGCTTGTGGAACTGGATGAAGTAGAGGCTAGTAGAGGTCAGTTGAACGCTTCCACCTCTATTCTACACTAAGAAGATACCCGATTAGATACAAAAAGACATACTGCAAATCTGCAAAGGCCTTTCATTCCTCCACTCATCTGCCCAACTCATCCACTCCCACCTCTGTCCAGAGAGTGTGATCATCAACCGCGCTGTTCGTGTTCTTTCTAGCTTGTAAACTTTACATCTTATCTCATCTTTCCAGGGTGATTGGAAAATATCTGGTTTAGGACTCACGATTCCCCTTTTGCAACCGGATGGCTCTGCTACACGTTGGGAGTTTCCGCTTTTTGACGGGCGAGTACCAACTTACATACAGCGTTCGTTTGACTACATTGGTAAGCTTGTCCCTTCTCTAAGTGTCAATGAACACTTTGATGTATAAGATTGAGCAGCGCCTGAATATGCGCTCGACGAAATGTTAGTCACGGCTTCGGATATGTATTCTCTTGGATGCGTAATCTACGCCGTGCACTGCAAGGGTAATCCTCCCTACACTATTAGAGAAAACGCAGGTCATCCAATTTCTGGGATGGAAAGATTGGAACCGGATCTTCAGGGTGGGTTCAGCAGAATAATGCACGATGCTTCTCATATGTTGATCAACTTGCAAAAGCTCTTCTGCGGTCTCTTATCACCCGAAATCATCAAGGAAGGCCGTCACCAACAATTTTACCCTCCGATCCATTCTTTTCATCACTTCCTATTTCAACATTGAACTTTCTAGACCGTTCGAATTTCACAGCTAAAACACGCGAGGAGACCTCATTCATGAAGGGTCTCACAAGCGTTCTCAGCAGATTTTCGGAAGGGCTCAAGAGCAGGAAAATCTTGCCTACGTTGTTGGAGGAAGTACGTGCGACTCGACTCACCACTGTTCATGCTATTAATCGTATTGGTATATGAAAGATTCGCATCTTTTGCCCTATATTTTGCCCAACGTGTTCGCCATCGCCAATAGTCTTTCGTCTTCTCAGTTCGCATCTATGGTACTTCCTAGCTTGACCCCGCTGTTTGCTGTCAAGGAGCCTCCGGCGAACATGTTAACACTTCTAGACAACCTCCCCATGTTGCAAAATAAAACTCAAAAAGTTGTGTTCCGAAAAGGCTAGTCTCGTACTATCATTGTGGGTGCGTATCAGCACGATCTAATACGTCCTTAATCTTTTAGAGGTTTTACCTCTGGTATACAATGCTCTTGATTCAGAGCATGCGGTGGTAAGTCATCTCCTTTCTTCAATTTCCTTCAGTCAGCTGAACAAGGAGGAGGTTCAAGAAAGGGCATTGAAGATGATTCCCGATTTATGCGATACCATCGACTACGCAGAGCTGCAGGGCGTTCTATTCCCTCGGCTAGCTGTATGGTTCTTTCATAATTTTGAAGTGGAATATGTAACTGATCTACGCGCCAGCTTGTGTTCACAAAAACGCGCGTCCTGACTGTCAAAGTCGCAACACTAGTCACATTTCTGGCTATGGTGAAGACCCTTGACCAAGTCAGTCTTTCTTGTATGATTATCAATCTGAGAACTCACATCCTTACTATACAGTCAAGCCTTACGCAGAAAATGGTACCGCTCCTGTCAAAGATCAGGACAAAGGAACCTGCCGTCATGGCAAGTTCCACCTCGTCGTGACTTCACCTCAGTTACTCTGATATAACTCTCTTAGATGGCAACATTGTCTGTCCAAGAGGCCATGGGTTCCAAGGTGGATCGAGAAGCCGTTGCCACACTCGTATTACCTCAGTTATGGAGTATGTCAATGGGCCCTTGTGAGTCATACCACAATTATGCCTTCCCGAAATTTGATCCCAAGAGTCTTACAGTACTCAATGTCGGGCAATTTCAACGCTTCATGGAAGTCATCCGTAAACTGGCTGATCGGGTGGAGAAAGAACATCATCAATTCTTGCGCGATTCCCAAAGACTCGAAGATAGATCGGCAATAGCTGTGGACGGCGCGACTGTAACGCAGTCATTTGCTGGTTCGATGGACTTTGAAAGCCTTGCTGGGGGTAAAAATGGAGCAGTTCAAACCAATGCTACTGGCGGATCTCTCGGTTCTACTGCTGGGAAAACCTCATGGGATGATGACGTATGGGGAAGCATTTTTAATGACAATGTCGGTTCAGCATTCTTACTTTATGGGTTACACTCGATGTACTTACCTACCAAATAGCCGTCTTCAACCAACAGTTCGCCATGCTCCACCACTGTCTACCACAACGTCACTTGTTCAATCCCTTTCTTCTTCTCCGAAACAACACGCACCTGTACAAGCATCGAGGCTTGGAGGATCTAGACCTTCCCTTCCCTCTGTCAACTCATTTAGTCCCCCAAATCAGCATCTAGGTTCAATGCCTTCATTGACCTCTAACACTGTCAGTCCAATAATGACGCCACTCCACCCTTTCAACACATTTTCTTCACCTCATAAGCCGGTCCCGCCTCTCTCTGGTGGGCCGCAACCTCAAAAACCCAATTATAACATCACCCTTCCAAGTGTCCCGCCTGTGCTCAATCCAGGCATCATCACATCGACTGCAGCGATGCCTGCGATAACTCCGAGCGTGATGAACAACTCTACAATGATGAGTACTTTGCTCACTCCGTCCAAACCTCCTCAGCCTTCGTGGAATACATCGAACAAGTCAACTAAAGACGATTGGGGTGACTTTGACCCTCTTGCATGATTATGATACTATTTTCATTGTGGATGGATATATAATCATGTACTGCTATCATTCACAATAGGTACATTCTGAGCTGTTCTAGTGTGAACAGGTGATACACTGATGATTGAATCATGACCGTGCAATGCCTTCTCGTCGGTCTCAAACGGTATGCTATCAGGATCAATTTCGATATTGAGAATTGCTTTCAAGATGGCCAGCGCTCCTGGTTTAGAGGAAACGCTATTTCCTTCTTTACACGAAGGGCTAAGGATGCCTTTTCAAAGAAAGTCAACTTGGCATGGATGACAACAGCTGGGTGAACTTACACTTAACACACCCGCATTCGCATCGACAGCTTTCTACAGCAACCAGGGCCTTGTTCAATGTATCAGACGCTGGAAGTATCTTCAGTGATTGCGTTTCATCCAATAGCATCTGCGTACCGTGCTCAAAGGCTTTCGCTGCAACACCACTTCCGTGCCCTACTGGATCATACATAATCAACCTCGCTGGCCGTTTTCGGCGAGATTCCCTCTTTAGATATTCCTTTTCTTCGGCTTTGCATTCCGTTCGAATATCTGATGCTAGAGGGAACTGATTTAGGAAAGCATGTTCCGCAGAATGTATGGCGGCTGCTGGTTTGATGCATTTGTCGCGCAACAATTGCAGCACAAGATCGGGAACGTCTATCCACATTCCTACTGTTTCATGTATCCAAGGACTCGACTCGACGTCGACTACGTCTAGTACTATGACATTATAGCTATGGTTGTGCTTAATCAAATTTTGAAAGTCAAGAATTACGATTCAACTAACCGCATTTTGTAGAAGCCTGGAAGAACTTTATCAGCAAAAACCCAGTAGACACAAAAATGTTGATGCCTACCAAATACTTGACAAAATATTTCTACGCCTGTATCATGAAGGTTTAGCAAAGTCCGGTTCAAAAAGAAAGTATATGCTAACGTCCGTAGTAAGCATGATGCGGTGTTGCTTTGATTGCTCGAATGCGGTACGTTTGTAGAGCGTTCACGTCTCTGAACCAGCATCAGACACGCTCTGCTACCAGACGAAAATCTTACGTGAAATCCCTGCATAAAGGTTTGAGTTTTGTAGATACACAGCAAACTGAACGCAGGACTGACCTTTGCTTCGTGATCCAATTTACGTCGGCTTGAACTAACTTCACCAGCATGGTATCATGATGGATTTCCTGGACCTTCGCCCGGATTGCTTTGAATGCTTCGGGGTCTCAGGAGACAGTAACACTCACGATGAAAGGTCGACCTTGGTGTATGAACTGCAAATTGATCATTCAGTTACGGTTAAAAATATGGACTAGAAACAAAGGCGCACAACGCCTCCTTCGTACACCTCGAAAACGGCTCGAGATATTTCGATTTCTTCCAGTACTTATCGTTGCCGATGTGTCAGACTTGGTTACATCCACAAGCACGTATTTATCCTGTGGGATCCCACCTGGAAAAATCTCTAAAAGATGTTGTCATGGTCACAACGGTTCAGACATACGGATGGATATGAGCTTCGAAGGTGATGGGAGGCATTTGCTGTCAGGGTGATACCTGAAATCTTTGAATCAAAATATTTCGATAGACATTCCATCGAAGGACAACTTACCACCCATCTTCGTCTCTGTGCAGTTTGAATTTGCAGATCTCCTTCAGCAAAGGAGTATTTTTCGTCCTCGAAACAGATTGGCATTTCATGAGCAGCGCATTGGATGTGAGCTATATTGAATGGGAAAAGTCACACGAAGGATAATTTCGAAACCCCAGCAAGAGCACAAACCTTTCAAACTTATTTCGTTGTCCAAGTCGATAAGTAGATCATCTGTATCCTTGTCAAAAAGTTCATGTGGATTGTTCAGGTAATATTGATCTATCGGAAGCCCCTCGGCAATGAAAACAGCAAGGGAATCACGTTTGCGTCGACCTGCTCTACCTGCTTGTTGGCGCTGTGTGGGAATGTGATATATCGTTAGATTTAGCATTGCGTAGATGAATAACAGCTCACGAAGCTTGCAAGGGTGACTGGAAAGCCCAGCATAAGTACAGCACCCAACGTACCAATGTCCACACCCAATTCGAGCGAATTAGTGGCGATGATTCCGAGGAGATGACCGGTAAACGCGTCGTGCTCTATTCGTCTACGTTCCTGCAAGTAGATTCGGAGACACCTTCACCAAGCAAAATAACAATGTACTCACCTCAGCGGAATATCCTAGGTCAGACCCTCCAATAAGCACCAAAAGATGTACGATACGGTACCAAAAAGACTGACCTCCTCTGTCTTTCACGAAGCGAGTGAGATAGGAATCACCTTAAAGAGCTTTATCGATCCATGCCCTCAGCATAGGGCTTAACGCTAGAAGTTCCGAGGAGGCTTACCGAATGGAAATATTGAGGCCAATGATCAAGATTCTGCTCTGTCTCTTTTCTTTTTGCTTTCACGGTCCTGGACTTCTTGATTTTGATGTGATCTGCATCTTCTAAAAGCACGTTTTGTAATTGCTTTGCGGGAACTTGAACTTGGTTCCGGATCCCCGTTGGCCATATCGTTGTTGGTCAATGATAAGTCAAGCTGTAGCTCGGAGTCTAATGTTTATAGAATTATGTAATATATGAGTAAGGGTTTTTGGCTGGCTTTAGCCCCGCGCGGGTGGGTAAAAGAAAATATTACGCACGAGGACCAAAGTGTAGCGTACAGCTGGGTAAAATATATATATTAGTTTTTTATAGGAGTGGGTGGGTGGGGAATCAGAAACTTGTATTTGAGAGTTCTGCGAGCAAAGGCGGACCGGCGGTTGAAGTCGGGAGCAAAGAAAATGATAGGCGCCTGACAGGCGCCAGTGGACTCTCACCGCCTTTGCTGACTTATCCTCTGATAAGCCACCTTTGGGGGTTTAAGTAGGACTCCGTTAAGGGCTTGTCCAAGCTCCAGAATTGATCGGTACTCATAGTTAGTAATGGAGAAAGAAGACACCGCTTAAGTATGTAAGTATGTAGAAGGAAGAACCAAACTTATGTAAACGGTAGATAATTCGGGATGTCGCGTGATAGCTCCCATTACACAGATTAGGCGTGCAGACGAGTGCCTCTCAGATAACTCTACGCTATGTAGCCTGGCTGGCCGTCTGTAGTTCACAAAAAAAAGAGTAAACTCGTTTGTGAATAAAACTTAAACATTCTCTGTCACGTGAATTATTCGTCACATGAATCATTCGCCTACAGCTGTGGGCATGTTAAACGTTACTTAACTTTAGCTTTGACGCAATGAATGCCGGTCAACAAGTGGACCTGCATAAACCTCTCACCAGCTCTTACTCCTCTGATATTGTTCTTTTATCAGCTCTGCTCCGTGGCAAGCAGCCTGAGGAAGCACTACCTCATCCTCAAAACCACTCTGGCCTCACTTTTCTCAGCCGTTTATCAACGATCCTCACTATCGGGAATACCCCCGCAGAAAACGTACTTGCCGTTTCTGCATCTATAGACCATGACTCAGTCCGCTGCCTCGTTTTTGCGGAGAACAATGCACCCCTGCACAATCATGACCAACACATTGCCAAGGATCGCAAACGAGCTCGGGGTCTTACAAAGGCTCAACACCCTGATGAGCTTGGCCCTGGGGCATCTTCCCATCTGCAGGCAGGCCAAAAAACGAAGCAGGCAAGAAGAATGAGAAATCGGGTCAACCAGGCGGCCTCGCAAGCCAAGGTGGAAATGGAAAAGGCTGAAAAGAATAGGAATGATATGCCATATGGGCCCATTGGAGATGCAAAGGAAGACTATGATGTGAAACAAGTTTTTCCCAACCAAGAAAATGGGCGTAAGTTACTTGAAGGAGGCGATGCAGGCGACAAGTCAGTTCATAGTCATATCACTTTCTTATCTCTGGATAACTGATAATATGTCTCTGGCAGCTTTCAATCTGATGCCCATCTACAAGATGTGTTTGATATCCTCTTCTATCTTTCTTGCATCAAAGACCGGAAGCACAAAGCAGAGCTCTTTCTACCATTGCAGGAGTTTGTTCATGTACGAGCGTTTCGAAAGCTTGGGTTCCGGGTCTATCTTTTCTCTACAAACTGGGGTAAAAGCCCCTTCGATATCCTTCACGAAAACCAATCAACCATAGCCACAGATCCTGCGCTCACCCAGACATTCACCCTTGCACTCAATCCAGATGTGCGATACCTTGTTGAGCGCGCAATAGGTTACATTCAGCTGGCCGCCGGTTCGACACGGCGTTACATTTGCGAAGTAAACCCTGGTAATTTGGCTCTCTGGACCCATTTCTTGCAGTTTCTTTGGCAGAAGCTTTGCACAATTCTGCTGCAAAAAAACGCCAAAGATGAGTGGAAGGTCCTGATGCAGAAACCAGAAGCTGAGGCTGTTAGCAAACTCGTCTCTGCTATCCGGACACTCTATGAGTTACGGAAGGTACTTCAGCATCTGTTTTCTTCAACTTTTCTCATACCTTTCATTCAGAGTGAGGGTTCGTCTCAAATTTCCCTCCTTGCTGATTCTGGCTGATGATTTTTCTCCTAGAGCGCACCGCATGGGCTGCTACTAGTAGGGGAAAAGGCATGGACAGTGATTTGCTCCGCTGCAGCGAGACCATGTCCACTTATCGTTTTCCCTTGTCTCCCGATGCCGTCAAGGATGTGAAGCATGAACCTCATCTTGATGAAAGTCGTGATTCAGCAGAAACACTACGCCAATTTGATTATGCAGGACTTGAAGGAGAATGTAAGTTTCTGCGTGCTGGTCATCGTTCATGAACATTAAAATATATTTGCAGTATATGAAGAAATAAATGACTTGGAAGCCCTGCCACAGCGTGTCATGCGCTCCCTGGCGACAGTGTGGGCCTGGTATCTGTCTGCTGATGCACTTTTTGCTGAAAGAACGGTGAAAATATTCGACAAGAAAGTGGAGCTCACCCGAGTTCAATACAAACCCTTCCAAGCCTTTTGTTACGACACCACTGACCTCGGCGCACGGGTTTTGCCTGGTCTTTTTCCAAAAGTCACTTGGACTGAGGAGGTTACCGCAGAGCTTGTCCGGAGAACCTGGGGTGCAAAGGTTCATGCTGAAGCCGCGTTGATGGGATTGGCTTTGAAGAAGACTCTAGTCTGTTCACATGAATTGCATCCTCCCGTGGTGGGTTTTCACTTCGCTCAACTGTTGTAGCCTCATCCTCATTTCATACTTTTGTGTTAGTTTGGTTCAAGTGAAATTCCAGTGGGTGTCGGGAAGAAATGTTGTCGTTTGTGCTGGTTACTCAAGGAACGCATCAATTCTAATGCTCCCGACCTGACTCTTATTCTTCCTGGGACCCATGGCATCTTCTATCCTTGGATACCCCCAGCTGGCATCTCTGAAGAGATACTGAAGAATCTTCGCGACGTATTAATTGAGGTCATAAGGGACGTCATCAACAGGGATCTATTGGCTTCTCATTCTCAACACAGCTCAGGCGTCGATTCTGAGTCGGATAGTGTAGGCCCTCCAAAGGTTAAGGCTTCCAACCTCTTAGAGGACTTGTCTAAGTGGTTGATCCGTGCCCCGACATCAAAGGGCGGTGGAAGAATGGTTCTCTCAGCAGGCGCCTGAATGTACTTAGCCTTAACATATGTCCATTTATTGTTTTCTTGTATTCTTTCAACATTTCATGTTGTAGACGTAATCATATCCCTGACAAATATATCTTCTTGGAAAATCCAATTGATTAAGTATAAAAACTGTAGATACCTTGCGAGGAGTCCTTTCAATGTCACGTAGTAGTTTGCCCGTACTACCAAGAATACCATTTAGTTCTCTGGACTAGTGTAATGAACTGGGCCAAGTACTAGCACTAGTCCAGTGCACATGCTAGTCCAGTGCACACGCTAGTCCAGTGCACACACTAGTCCAGTGCACACACTAGTCCAGTGCACACACTAGTCCAGTGCACACACTAGTCCAGTGCACACACTACTCCAGTGCACACGCGCTCCAGTGCACACGCACTCCAGTGCACACGCACTCCAGTGCACACACTAGTCCAGTGCACACACTAGTCCAGTGCACACACTAGTCCAGTGCACACGCACTCCAGTGCACACGCACTCCAGTGCACACGCACTCCAGTGCACACGCACTCCAGTGCACACGCACTCCAGTGCACACGCACTCCAGTGCACACACTAGTCCAGTGCACGCACTAGTCCAATGAATTTCACACGATGATTCCTCACTTCGTATATGTTACATGATAAGTATTAAGTTGACTTCTAATACATAATTGTCAAATTTTTAACGTAAATTTCCTGCCGTACAGTCGGATGAGGGCCCGGCCAATTGCTCCGCCCGCCAGCATTGCGTGTGCTGACTCATCGAGCGCCTAGCTATCGAGGCTCAAAATCGTCGCGCTGAGTGTTGTATTACCAGTGTAATGTGTTTATTGCATGCTACTGTCAATTAAACAGAAAAGTTGTCAAGTTATGTGGAGATATAAGTACTTGTAAAGTTAAAAAAAACTCATGCCTGATATCATAGCTTCTCACCCATCTGAGTTGCTTCCCAAATCTGGAGACAACCACCTCATATTGAGCGCTTGTTATGACTCGACTTGAGAGGCTTCAGGTGACAGCAAGGGAAATGGGAGAAATAACTGGTGTTGATTTGACGACCTCAAACTAACAAGAGAACTAGAGTCTAGTATATGTACAAGTAGGACAAGAATCAGGAGAGGAATGTGAGTCGGTCTGTGATCGAATAATGAGATAGAGTGAGTACATCTGGAAGTGAAACAAAACCTGAATGACGATATGTGGAGCAGTGGAATGGGCGAGACAAGAGGTGAGGTGAGGGTAAGCAAAGCGAACCCTTACAGGCTACAGCACTCAAATCAAAGAGTTTATCATTTGATTTGTTGATAACACAGAGAATCCTTAAATATCAGACTGTAGAGCTTGAATAACTCTAATATCGTAGTACGTAAGATTCTTCCCCTCCATCGATCGGGCCTTCTCGTATTTCCTCATTACGCGTAATAGCGCGACTTGCACTTCTTGCTCCTCATCGTCAAACGCCTCCTTGGAATAAGCAGGAGTGAATGAAACAAAATTGTTTACACTTTAAGAGTACTTATATCTACACATGGCTTGATAATTTCGTGTTTGGATGACAGTAGTATGCAATAAACACATTTGTACATGGGTAATACAACCTCGATAGCTAGGCGCTCGATGAGTCAGCACACGCAATGCTGGCGGGCGGAGCAATTGGCCGGGCCCTCATCCGACTGTACGGCAGGAAATTTACGTTAAAAATTTGACAATTATGTATTAGAAGTCAACTTAATAATAAATTTGAGCTCTAGACTTTTGATTTCTACCTGAGCCTGCTCGGGAACCGTACACGTTGGTTGCCGAGTGGGAAGCTGTGCAAGATGAAAGCGAGGTTTTGAGAGAAGAGTTAAAAGAAGACGAATGGTTGACTGTGTTTTGGACTGTGACGGACCAAGCAGATAGAATGATGTCCAGTCTAGAGAAAGGCGTCAATCGGTGCCAGGTGCGGTTCTCTTCTCAACGGTCATGGTCAAAGATGTTAACGTGGTGCCGATAGGAATTCATAAGGCAAGTTCATAGAAGAGGCATTGAAGATACGATGGGTAACTCGCAAATTTCGCTTACAGGGCCTGAGAAAGTTGCATTCACAATCGAGACCTTCACTACGCTTCTCGATTCTTTCGAAGCGAAGAAGAAGTACGATTCAGTGTGCCGTTTGTCTTGTAAACATTCTCATGCACGATTTTCCAGGCATTACATGCCAGCCACGTCCAAGGTCCTTGCAATCATTGACAAAGGAGTTCGCGACAGAGTGACAAAGAATGGTAAAACTCTACGTCGGCATGCAAAGTCTGCTCAAAGATGGAAGAACCTCCGGCAACGAATAGCGAGAACGGACGCAGATATGGGATCAGTGCGTCAAATCTTAACGCACGGCGATGTGGGCAGTGAGCACGACTCGTCTCGCACTTCATCCACGCAGAATGGTTATCTCGCTACTCCACCGAATGGACGAGCTCCCAGTTCTTCTAGCACGATATCTAGATCGATATCGCCATTTAGGAAGTTTGCTCGGAGGTTGACAGGCAGTCCAAAGTCTCCAGTATCGCCTGTGACGCCGCTTTCGATCAATAAGACAAATGCGTCTGGCAGTCGAACGCCGTCTTCTGAACCTGTTGGTCTACGTCGGCAAAAGACGTCTTTATTCACATCCCTTCGTGGTCCCACTACACCAATAACTCCTGATCGACCTTCACATAAATACAGTCAGAGCCTCACACCCGATTCGTCGCCACGAAATCCGCGAGTAGATCTCAAAAATACGAGCAGCAGAAATTCAAATAAGCTATCGTGGAACAGCTCGACCAAAGTAGAGCATGAAGCAACAATCAAAGCTACCCCTCCGAAGAGAGCCCCTGCAGCAGCTGGAATTTATAGTGACGCATCGTACGCATCGTCGGCCATGAACTTGAGCAGTGGAATGTACAGAAGAAGTGTTTCAAGGACATCAATGGCATCTTCTCGTCCGTGGTCACCAGTGACTTCATCTGTGTCTACGAACCAATCTTCGACCGCTTTCCCTCGTCTATACCCTCCACCGCCACCAATCCCTTTTTCATTCAAACCTCTGTCAAGAGCACAAACACCTCCTCGTGCTCGTACACCTGGTCTAACAACCACTACACCCCGTCCGAGACCTAAGACTCCAAGTCACATTCCTGGGCCTTCAGATAAACTGAAATCTATTGCTGGTAAATCCGATGCCGGATGGGATGACGACGAGTCCTTGTCAGGACGGGCGTTCTCTCCTACTCAAAGCGTCACTTCAACTCCTGGGGGTGGACTCCCACCCCGCCCGCCGAGTCGATCAATGATTCCCGTTCCTACTTTTTTTTTTTTTTTTTTTTTTTTTTTTTTAAAATTCAATTTATCGCGCTTGGAGGCGAACCTCATGATGCGCATGGCTCTATCTATGAGGCCCCTGGCCCTCTCTGTCACTCCCAGAACTACAGCATGCCCCACAGGCGGATCTAAATCCCCCTATGGTCCAACCATTCCCAGGACTGTTTTGCTGTCTGTCTGCTGCCGGTGGGCTTGGAGTCTGTTTGTATCGTTTAGCTGTAAGTGTTTGCCCGTTCCTACATTACATCTCTCTTCCCCTCCAAGACCCGGGTCATCCATGTCGATCCGTGCCAGATCAGAGGGCCCATCCTTAACATTCAAAGTCTATGCTGCGCGTTCGCAGACACCAGAGTCGGCTTTAAAAGCAAGGGCTCAGCAGGTGCCTGTTTATCAAGGAACTCTCAGTCGTTCGTCAGCATGACCTTCATTACCACCTTCCAGCTTCCGAGAGGCTTCGACAAGTCGTGCGCCTTCGCGATCTACATCGCGGACAGGTGCTTTCACCCCGTCAGGGACATCGGGACTGCCAATTCATGAATACGTTCCAGGGAATGGTAAAGACCCGCTCGATATTGAAGTTGCATTTGTTGTGAATTCCATTGCGCATGGGTTGTTGGTCGAGAGGGTTGATCCCCCGCTGAGAAGGGCCCCAGGAGAGAATGAAGAAGTCAAGGCGCAATATGCGTTTTCGAACGCTCTGAATCGGAAGGTTGTTACTTGCAAGCTGACAACGCTCACTCGGTCAGGGAAGAGTGGGATGATGATGACAAAGAAGGTTATGTGTCATGTTGGTGGTGGTGAGTGTTTGATTCCCCCCACTCTGTGCTCTATGGTTTTTTGATCCTCGTCCTTCAGGGTGGCAAGATCTAAGCCACTATATTTTGAATCGTCGAGCTGGCATGTAACATGGTACGTCTGTGTTGCCTCATTAGGTCCAGACTTCACCCCTCCTGCTTCATTCCATTATGTGCCGTCGTATATTCCTTCCTGCTAGTGTAATACACCGCACACAATATGAGTACCTCGCCTCCTGTCGAGTAGTAGGTAGTGAAAGGTTCGAGCTGCATTTATCATATTGCATACACAATCATGTTCACATTCTCTCAGTCGTCATCGCTTTCTACGTATGGTGCCGCAACAATATACTCTTACTATGGTTGATAACTCGGCCCACAGATGGAAAGTGGAAGTAGTAGCGGTAAGTCTTGAGTCCTTGAATTTCCTTTGTTCTATCTCTACACCGTTATCTTTTCTCTCAACCAACTCCAGTCCAAAGCTCTCGGGCCGAGAGTCAATAGTAGCAGTTCCACGAAAATTGAAAAGTCGGTTTTCGTAAGTTTACTAACTCTAGGTCTCCTGCGCCGAAAGATACAAGACCAGGCTTCGCCCCTTCCTCGCCCACCAAACTCAAGAAATCGTGTACGATGTTTTCGTATGTCCCAGTCAGTGAGTAACGTTGTTCTACCTTTTACCCTGGTGGATGAACGTCGTTGCTGATATTTCGTTGCAGTGCCACGTTTAATCAACTCCGATACTAGTGTTTTGGGAAGACTGGATCATGCATTGGCAGCCCTCGCTAAACCCCCGCCCGCAATGGAGCCCTCGCATCCAAACACCAGCATAGGCTTCAACCGTGACGATCCAGATTCTAGTATTGTACATGGGGGAGGAAGAATCAATAGTGTGCCCAAAAAGGGAAGGGAGAAGTCGATCTTCACTATTGGGATCGGTCGTCCCAGCACGAGTAAGACTTCGGCTTCCGGATACATGGCACAAGCTTCATCCTCTAAACCCACTACATCCGCGTTTGCTTCGTCCAAACTGGTAGCTCAGTCGCAGTTGTCCCAATTTCTCCCACCACGCACCGGGCCAGGCTTGCAGAAGAACTATCATGCGTGGCGGACGACCGCTAATATCAATGCCCAGGGGCGCTGCGAATCGATTTCCCGTTGGTGGGTCGCTTGGATCCAGAGGCAAGAAAGCTATCCAGAAGACCACATTGCCTAGTGTCGTTGCTAGTCCTGTCAAGGGCAGTGTTGGTGTCAGCCGCGACGATGATATAGAGATGGTTGATGTGGATATGACTATGCTCGATATTTCCATGTCTGGGAACCGAAGTGACATGAACATTTCTGAGTCAGAGGTCTCTGATACTAGTGGCAGCAGGAACAACAGAGTCAGAAGATAGCTCAGTTATGAGCAGGCACAATGGAGCATCGGTGACAAATATGTACCTCGTTGCTCGTGTGGTTTAACCTCGCTAGCCGCTCTGATAGTTCAACGAAGAGTAAGCGCGTTCGTTGTACGTGTGGTTGCTGCTTATGACTCATCAGTGCCTTTACAAAAACTATTTTCCGTTGGACCACATAAGTATGTATGTACATCATCTTACTCTCTCCTCCGAACCACCGTGACTGACAAAAGATGACGGTGGGATTTTAGATTCCCACGTGGAACGCGCTAAGTGGGATTTACCGTGACTAACAGAGGATTGGACACTAGGAAACGACGCTGAACGTTCATCTGGAGGATCATCATCTGACCTCAAGCCTCGTAGTGATTTCCTTCTGGATGAAGTGGAAATTTCCGTGCCCAAAGTCTTCCGTCGGGTTTTCGTAGCAGTGCTAGACTGGGCCGCTTGTGGTGGTGTCTCCATGTCCATGTCCTCGCCACCATCGCCTTTCAAAGGCACCTCTTCATCCATGTAGTCCTCTGGAAGATCCGACAGTTCAGATGAGTCGTCGTCATCATTGAAGACGGGAAACTGAGGATCAGAAAAATTGACAGTACGGGACTCCGTAGGGACAAGACAGTTGGTAGATGAAGAGGAAGCGGTAGAAGAAGCGTCAGCCTCCGCTTTCGAACAAGCGCCTGCCTTAATTGCAACCTTCCTAGCTCTTTTGCTTCGGGCAGGAGGTTTTTTGATGCAGCCATATCTGGCTCTGTGCAACGGACCATTGACGAGGCACTTCGAGTCGTACGCGAAGGAGGGGGAGGCCGCATGACTTTCTGACGTCGGGATCTAGGACTGGTTATTGAAGAAGATTCGGTTTCTATCGCTTGGGGCGAATCTAAAATAATTTCAATTTTTATGGACTCGCCGCAAACGGGAGCAGCACCATCGATGAAGTCATGTGGGGCTTTCATATGCTTGTCATATTTTTTGTTCTTTGAATCTACATCGGGGCGCGAACTCGGTTCAGAAAATAGTGGGGAAGGTGCAGTAGTAGGAGGTTCGGAAAAGAGTGGTGAAGGGACTCGAGGTTCCACATTTATCTGAACTTGATGTATTTCTGTTACCGCAGGAGTATTCGCTTTTCCCAGAGAAACAGGCTGTCCCTCGATGTAAATCTTATTATCTCCTTTCATATCGTCCATCGTCAATGTAGCTTCGTCAACACCCTTAATCCTCCCTTGTGCGTTAGTAGACACGACAGGAGAGCTACTTTTTGGTGGTAAGCCACCAAATTCGAGAGGTGATGATGAAATTCGGGTAGGAAGAGGTTGTAAGGGATAGATGGGAGAATCAACCATTCCGCCGATAGATGAGGGAGGTTCCTCATCTTCGTCATCAAGAACAACACTTGGTATAATAGTTGTTTTGACCTCAGGCTTCGTACGCGGTTTCATTTTCCCTTTGATTGTGAATACGTTGCTGGGTTGAACCTCCGCATTCTTACCGCTCCTCCCTTTACCCTTTACGTCTGAGCCCTTCTTTTGCTGTATAACCACCCCGTTCTCCCTGAACTTGCCCACGCTCACACCCAGACTGTGATCAGGTTTTTTAGCCTTTCCCTTGGTCACTGCTTTCTCTTTTCCGTTGTCTTTTTCCGTTCTGCGCATCATCAAATCAAACGCATTCGTTTTTTGTTTGGCGGTACCCCAGGCTCAGTAGAAGCCGCTTTTACCGGGGCAACAACTTGTTGCGTAACGTAGGATTTGGTTCTCGATGAAGATGCAGTGGCATTTGTAGACCGGGGAAGACGAATCCGAGAATGTTTGGCGGTAGGGCGGAGGGCCACTGAATACTGAAAGGACTTCCAGAGGTCAGGTTAAAGTTGTTGGCGACAGCGAGAGAGAGTGTGGAATAAAGGGTGGTTGAGTTCTGCCGAGAACTTACTGTAGGTAGCTAGTCAATAACAACAAAAGTAAAACGTGGAATGAGAGCATACGAATCGCCGTCTGTAGCAGTCCAAGTAACGTTTGATACGAGACCATTCATCAAGACTCAAACTGAAGACCGCAGGAAGAGCAGCAAGAAGGACGCTGCATAAATGTCAGTCGTTGGATATACATTCGACGAGAAGCACTTACCAAACTTTGGCGAACATTTTGTACCTGTTAAAGTAGAACCAAGCAGCAGAGACGTATAGGACGGTGAGGGAAATAAAGAAGGCAAGACGATAAAACTGCTCAGGAAAACTTAACGTTAGCTTTGCCACGAGACCGGCCATTCTTGTCATCTCAATTTACAGCGCGGTCAACATTCTGACAAAATCATTCGTGCAGCTCTGGTTACACCTTGAGTGCCGTCGATATCACCAAAATCAACACAGTATTTTCTACGTCAGACCCTTTCTCCATCGCCTAAGCTCCTACAACAGGTGTGTCCGCCTCTGTCAGCACTACCTTTACCATTAGCTCGTCTAGTGGAGTATTCGTGTGTCGTTCAATTCTATCTGACTGATGTATGGAATCTTGCTATGGGCTATAACCTGGCCGAGTGTGAGGTGCTCGTGCTCGAGTTCATGCTGTTGCCAGAGTGAACGGCGATGTTTATATGGTTGGCACCGTCAGAATTGAACCCAGGGAAGATTGCCTGGATTTCTGCTATCCAGTTGGCAGCAGATAGGTAGGCTCCCCTAAAGCAGTCGTACTGTATTCTCCTTGAGCGTTGGCTGTAAGACCACCAGTGCCTTCGGGCCAAGCTTGTTATCTTGTAGGTTCAACGACTTGAGGGTTCTGTTTCGTTTGAGAACTTGCGCAAGGTATGTTATGTGATTCTGTGAGAGTAGGAAGAACAAGTATTAGTCGAGTCAATTCTTGAAAAGTTAGATAGCTGAAAATCATGAAAACGAAAGCAAACGAAAACAAGTCGAACAAAGAAAACCACGAACGAACTTCCAAGAAGTCGAAATAAAAACCCTGTAAAATACTCACGCACCCTCATCTCATTCCCCCTCAGATCCAAGCTCCTCAAAGATCCTATCCTTGGTAACGCATCCAACGCTCTCACTTGACTCAATAGTGCCGCGGAAGCACTATTTAACGCCGCCACCGAAGGAGGAACCGACTGAAAACCAAGCGTAGATCCAGCGTGGTTATGTGTTAGTGCGTTGATGGTGGTAGGGGCGATGGTTGATGTAGGGTAGTTACTTGAGTGGTTTGTCTGGTACTCACCATCGTGAGTTGCTATCATGATCAGTTCAGCATGTTCCATAGATCGTAGCGGGGCCTCATCGCCTTTGAACGGATAGCCAAGTAGGACTTGATGATAAGGGACCTTGGGGAAATATGAGTGGAATGTCCAACAGGTCTTAAACGAAATTCAGCTCACCTCGGAATTTTTCGACAAGAGATCGAGTAACGTCCATGCCTGACCCCGTGTCCAAGGGAGATTCTTTGCATCTTCTGCATCATCTCCAAAAGCGTTCTTCCTCAGCTCTCCAACTCCGCGACTGATGATATCGTCCACGGCTTCCTTGACATCCATACCGGTGCGTACTTTGTTTATAAGCTACAGATGTATGTCAAGAGAGTATTTATTTGAGATCCGCAGTATCCCACTCACGCTTTCGAGGCCCACAGATCTTCCACCTAGTCGTTGCACTTATGTTTTTTCTTCTCTAGACATGGCAACGTTCACGTCGACTTCATGTAGCTTTCCTACACGAACGCGAGAGCACTAGCCTCATCAGCGTCGTATAGTGCCACAAAGTTGAGCGGCTTGGATTGCAATGCTGGCCACAGCGAGAAAAATCAGTGTTTATTTTCCGACGATGTACATAATCGAATTCTCTTTGGCCAGTTTTTTTGAATATTCACGATTATCACTGATGACAATAACATGGGCGATCTGTTCCCGAGATGAGCTATTGTCAAACGAGTCGGTATGTTTCTCACCTGATGTTCGGCCAATTTGGTAGCCCACTGCGCAAGGCCATTGAGAAGATCCTCTCGGACAGCCTTTCCAGCGAAGTTCCGAATAACCACTATAGGTAAGGCCTCCACAGCCTGAATCTCGGATGAATCTTTTTCTTTCTTCTTTCTGGTTTTCGTTGAAGACGCTGGGCTTTCTTGAGCCTGTTTTTGATCTATTTCAGGGGTATTTCCCTTTTCATTCTGCGACCCTTCGTTCCTACTTCTTTCTGCTTTGTCGAACTGTTCCGCAGGCTTATCGTGCTCTCTCGTTTGAACATTTTTGGCAATATCCTTGTGTTGTTTTTCGCTGACGTTTCGTAGGGCGAGAGCTACACTGTCCAAGATTTGCTGTAATTGTTCGTCAAGAGAGCGACTCAGGCCAGCTGAGAACTTATATCAGACACGGAGTCTTCACTTTTTAGAAAGATTTAACCCACTTTTCTGACCGATCAAACCAACGCTGGCAAGATCAATGAGGTTATTCATGCTGTTCAAAAAAGAGAATATCGGCCAATATCCAGTCTGTTTTGCGAGACCGGCCACTAACGGACGAAGCCTTAGAAAGCTCACGACAGTCGATGACGAGGGATTTTCTGTTGGAGGGATTTGGACCGAAGCACTCAGGGTGAAGCATGAACATTTACCTTTCTGCAGACTTGAGAGCAGACACTATCATTGTGCTCTTCCCACTACCTTGAGGTCCATGGACAAATGTGACCGTAGAAGGTAGATCCGATTGGTATGCTTGAATACCCCTCTCAGCGTCTTCTCTCTCCTTCCAAATCTGCTTATCAGCTGGAAGAGACTCAGATTTCGAGTAAAGTCTCTCTAGAGTATTTGCCCGAAGCCATTTATAAACTTTAAATTCTGTACACTCATTGAGAACCAAACAAGAGAAGAAAGTAAAGAGTCATACCCTTCAGGTCGAACCAGTCCAATAAATTTGCTTCCACATAAGAACGCGTATTGGGTCGAAGATCTGAATCGCATTAGCTTGTTGGCCATTGGCGTTACAGGAGCCATACCAGGCATGTTTGGCATATTGGGTGTATTGGGCGTAGGTGGAATTGATCCTAATCCTGCTGCTACGCCCCGTTTTGACCTCGGGACGTAGGGCGTGTACGTTGTCTGTACTTTCTTTGTTGGATGTATAAGAAGAGGCGGAGGAGGATGTTGCCGAGGTAGCGGAAGTTAAAGGCTTCCGCACCAGTACTGGTGTCTCTAATGGTGACATCGTTATCGCAGATAGAGAAGACCTTGCTGAAGGTAACGCTGAACTGAATAAGAGGACGGTTTACCCACCGCCTCATCCAACAGATTTGTCAACGCAGCGTCGCAGCCTATTCAGGAATCCCGTATTGTTCTGGAGTTTGAGGAATCGTTGACGTAGCCTCTGAGAGGGAATCAGAAGAATTTTTATTGATGAAGACAAAGGAGGTGCTGCGACCGTATTTCGGCCAATGCCTGATCATCAAACTAATCGCAATCCCGCCTCTACTTCCCATGGCTCCTATTATACGATTCCGAAGTGATAATGTACGCAGAGACGGATGAATTCTCACTGCTCTCGATAAAACGCCGTTTCGCCATGGATACAGGCAAGATATAGCCAAACTTGGACGTGCGAGGACAGGTTCTTTTTCCAGATTCCTCAAACGGAGCTCGCCGTTAGACACATTTGACCAGGGTGACTTTCATCCATCACCATCACATTCTCCTTCGTGTCGACTAAACGATTGCAAAGCTGTAGCCCATTTGACGAGACCCGTCTAGAGTGGGAGTGCCACAGACAGAGCCGGATTTACACTACGATTCAACATCCCGATACGAACACTCCAATTACTGAGCTCGAGATGACGATCAATACTGCGAAAGTCCCAGTGATTATACCAGGGGCTGGAACCATCACGCTGAGCCAATTCCGCGAGACAACTGGAATAGCCGGCAATATGAGCCATCACCAAATCGATATTTAGAAAGACGGGACCGTACTTGGGATTCGCAATCAACTCCGTATCACGAACGAAGGGATATGCTTCTCACTCCAAATATGGCCATCATGTAGTTCTTCATGGAGATCCTCACACTCTCGCTCTCCACAATCTTCGCGAACTTCTCGGGTCTCTCGATTTCATGCTCCCACTGCTTCTTCAACAGGCAAAAATGGCACCGCAGAACAGAAATACGAAAGATGTAGCTGGGATCGGTCTTCGCATATTATTGATTCTTCTCGCCTCATAAGTTATCCTGATGCGGACGACGCATGGGATTTTGCCTCTATTTATCCTTCAAAGCCGTAAGCAACGTTTTCAGTATGTTTCGTCAACTTATAAATAATGAGCTCACCGAAATCTATTGCACGCTTAGGGGGTTAGGGATTCCTGGTGTGACGCCCGCAAATCGAGGAATAGGTGGTGAAACTTTGCAGTAGATGATTTCGAGGGAGAGGGTGGTCCGATTCGGGTAAGAGATCTCATGTGAGATTTATGTGTGAGTTCGGGGAAAACAGAGTGAGCGGGAGTTGGGAGAGGACCTGGATTAGGCAGAAGGAGTGGTGAATCGTCGACGTTCAGATACGCTAATGCCACTTGCATGAAATACGTGCGAACTACAAAAAAATTTGAGCTTGAGGAACGATTGTTGCTATGTACTTGTGATGCGGGAAAGCGCGTCTCCTCGGCTCGAGCTTTCCTTGTGTGGACTCTCGCTCCAACATCTCGCAAAACGACAGCATCCAGATGTGACGTTGAGCGAAGCGTTAAGATCTTGCATGTACGAAGGTGAGAGAGTTCAATCGTGAACTTTTTTGGATGCAACGTGATTGAGATCGAATTCAAGAGCTTCATAATCACTCCAGAGCGTTAGGAAACGACTGCTGTAGCGAATATGCGTGGATGGCTGAAAAAGAAACAAACGTTATGATATGTTCAACGAAGAATCAAAGGAGCGCACTATATTTGGATATTCCTTCAAAACATCGTCGTACATAGTGCGTACGTTCTCAAGATTTCGACCCCTTCTACTTCATCTATCAGTGGCTGCCATAATTCGGTGTAACGTGCGGTTTGGCGTATACAGAGGTAGCATTGAGGTTCAGAAGAATAGCCCTTTACTTCGCACTGTTCGTGCCTCCGTAAAGGGCTAGGTAGAGGTATATAGAGCAGTTCCACACTATTCCGTTCGCACTGTTCATGCTCCAGGAATAGTATGTGGTAGAAGAGAGAGAAGAGGCGATTACTCATGCACACGTTGGGTTGTATTATGCAGTGCTTACATACGCGCTGCTTACATATGCTTACATACGCTCCCAAGTATTACATACGCGCCTGAGTAGGCGCTTACACGTTTTTGGACTTTACACTCAATACACGGATGAAATTTGAAAAACGTTACCTACGAAGTTGGATTCATACGAATGCGACAAGGGTATCTACTGAGAAGGGGGTATGGGTAAGTACATTATTTCACTCGTATATCTCCGCGAAAACCATGATTATCGTGGATTTAGACGTATCACATTCATGCAAGTATTTTCTTTTGATAAACACAGCGTCATTAATTTAGGGTTCTCTTAATAATAGTGGAAGGGTTGGCTCAAGAAGCAAGACGAGACATATGAGCATTCTTGACTCTCGATAGGCTAGATTTCTCAAACGTAATTGTGCAGAAACGAACCAGCATATGCTCTGCGCTATGCTGGTTGTGCGCTCTCTTTATTTTATCTGAACGTCGAAAATCCCGAGGACGTTTTTTACAATGAAGAAATTGGAGCTGTGATCTATCCCACCTCAAGCTATGTACAAGAAAATCGTATGTTCCTTCCAGCGTCTTGCTTAACACTGGTTGATTTATTAATATAGTCAAAGCATCGATTAAATCTGCAAAACCACCACGAACCAGAATGCTACCGCAGGGAGCCTCCAAAGCTGTTTCGAAAAATGTCAACCCCGGTTACTATGGTTGTTAGGGATAAGATCGCACAGGGATAGGTGACTTTTTCTGTAAATGATCGATTTATGGCGATCCACGCATTCTGCGGTCCTGTAATTTGGTAAACAAATTCAGTTAGTAGTATTCTTCAAATCTATCTGCTAGAAGTAGGGATTTCTGTGTGATAACACAAACTGTAGATGGAAAGTACCTGTGGTCCAAGCGTGATTTTCAGTTAACACACCAGGAACAGTAGAAAACTCTGTTCAAACTGTACATAGAAGTCATAGTAGCATTATACAGGTACTGAGGAACTACCACCGTGAATCCGAAGGCAATCGGAGGTTCATTGACTCTGCAATAAACGAACGAAGGTGAGGTGCCCTTTGACGTGACAATCGCACGTTGCCGTTGATCGGCAGTGCGAAGCGAATACAGTAGAATTCTATCCCCTGAAAGGAACCAGAAATGGATTTCTTGGTTTGCCGAGCACTTGCCGGTTGCCGTCTAGCGGCTTCTGTGTGACGAAGCTGTGACCCGACGCGCAAGGCCCCCGGAAGCTCCCGCCAAACCTCGCCCGAATTAGCGTACTTTTGGGGGCGATTTTGGCGTTTTCCCTGTCCAGATTTAGGCAAAATTAGCGTACTTTAGCCTCAGATTTCCGAGGCCTTGTCCGGTCATAGCGTACTTTGGTTGGAGAATCCTGGTTGAAGATGTAAATTTTTTTTGAACCATTAGCTATAGCGTAGGATTCCATTAGCCTACATCTTGTCTGTTCATTGATTGGCAATGACAATGATATTTCCAGCTGACGAGCTTCAAATAATCGAAAAAGCCTCACTCGCAGGTGATGTCAGTCGAAATAAGATGCAGCTGAATGAACGGTGTGCAAAAAGATGGTGCATGTTTTCAAAGAGAGAGATCAAAGCAGCACTGCCGCCTCACAAAATCACAATCCCAGCAAGAAAATAGATCATCCTACATCGTCGCCTTGTGCTAGAATACCTGAAAGAATTTTTTTTTTGCAATTTTTTTGAGCCCACGTGATCATCCCTGTCCGAATAAGCGTACTTTAGGCCCAAAACGTAGCGTACTTTGGACCCCTTTGGGCGGGCGGGGTTCCATAGGAGCTTCCGGGGGCCTGACGCGCACCTATCCCAGTTTTTGCGCGGTCATCGCCCGACACCTCCAAGAGCGCACGGAGAGCTCTATAAGCTGGGAGTTAACCATTTTTTAGAACTACGAATCGATCCATCTACTCAGATTTTTAATCCGGTAAGTTTTCATTGAGTTATCAAAAATATTGGCAAAAAAATCCTATCCCTAACAACCATAGTAGTCTCCCGTAGTCAGACTCGTGAATCTCAAAAATCTTATCTTATCTACCGTTGCCGGATAGTTCATGGTCAACGTCATTTTTCATTTTTCATTTTTCATTTTTTGTTTTTTCATTTTTGTTTTTCGTTTTTTGGATTTGCTCGGTAGGGTCGGTAGCTCGCCACGCTCATAATTGCTAGGCCCTGTGTTCACGCTGTTCTTCCAAGCCTTGATTCATGTATGTTTGAGCTATCTGTATCCTCTGTACAATTACTCTTTTCTTGCTGCTTCTACTACCCTACATTAATACGAAACCATCGAACGTCAACAACACTGTGAAAACGATTGGAATCTGGTCTCCTCCTAATTCTAGCAATAATTCACCCTTGGAATGGTCTCCTGCAGGATCTCCATTTGTGGTACTGAGGTTCTAATAGCAGTCCTTGGGCAGGTATGTACCTACTATTACTACAGTAATACGCCAAATTGAGCTTTCACTAGGATTGTCTTCTGCGGCTTCCGGGAGCACAACACTGTCACTCGTTTACATATACCTTCTCCTCTAACTCTCCGTGCTCGCGATGTATCTCCAGCGGGCTCTTCCAGAAATGTTTCTTCATCCACAGACTTTGTCATTCCATCACCTTCATATGAAGATTTCATACCTCCCAACAGTCTAGGTCACTATGATAATTCCTCTGCCCAGACCCCTGCCTACTGTACCTCTTCCAGAAGTACCGGTTCATTTCGAACAACAAGGTCGAGCCCAGGGCGTTAATCAGCAATAGCACCTCGGCATCTGCCCACCTACTCGATCTGCCTCACCTTCCAATTCAGCCCAGCGCGGGAGAGTTTCGGCGTTCCCGACTCGACTTGTACAATCAAATGGGGTTGCCGCTTTACACCCAAGTCTAAACCGCGGATTCAAGGGTCGAGTATGCGTGACGAGATATCGAGACATCTACGCTATGCTATCGCCAGTTGGTGGGTGGAAAAGCAATTACTGTAAGGATTCCGGGTATGCTTTTAGCCCTGAGACATCCAATTCCAAACGTCGTGCCCGGCAGATGTAACAGTCAGAACGGGCCACTGATGGAGTGAAATAATACCAACGCACCCTATTTTGTACCCTTTACTGCTTAACGCATTTCCAAAATCCGCTTAGATTGAGTGATATTACAATGAAAAAGCCCTTCAATTTCAGTCTTGAGCTCAATGGTGCTACAGATTGACTATACAGCGCAAGCACATCTAAACTTTATCATTGGCATAGTTGGATTGTGGCATGGTCATGCTTCAATGCAGGTAAATGGAAAGTGATCGTGTTTGGATCCCGCTTTGGCTGCATTGGAGGATCATCAATGACTGTATCCCGGCCACCACCCTCTCTTCCACCTTCATGCTCATCTGGGTCTGCGTGGCCGGGAGGAACCCAGTTTTTGTCGATAAACAGGAATTCGGCATGTGCGCGATTGGCGTTATATGGTGTAGTAGACAATTTTACCTTTTCAATCCGCTCCTTGATGGCTTTCCGCTGATGCCAGTAGCAGATTTGAACTCGGGCAGATGGCCAAACGTCACCGAGAGCACCAATTTCTGCCATGTCCTTGTCAACATGGGCGTATCTTGGATTCAGTTGGTAGGCATCTCGGAGTTGAGACAGCCATTTTCCAATGGCCTTAACCCGTTTTCGTGGCTCATCAGAATTGACCGTTGATAAGAGACAGTAGCTGAGCGGAAAGCCGGCATTATCATGCTCCACCATTAACGCGTAGAGCTCAAGATGCTTCGAGTTTGTGTTATCTGATACCAAAATGTAAGTAGCTGTACATTCACTGGAGTGTAGATTGACTTACAGGTTGCGTCTAGTGCAATTTCAGTTCCGTTTGTCACTACATCCAGTGAGTTAACAACTTGCTTCAGCCCCCAAGCCAGCATTTCAACTCCGTCATCCGTTGTAGCTTCAAATACATCAACTTCTTTGGAATATTCCTCCAGTAACAGTTTCGCTGATGGAAGCTGCTTCGGATCCTTCTTCCATAATTCTTCACTCATCACTGTCCATGCAGAATGTATCTGTTTTGCAGTAGCTTCGGGATGAAGCTCTTGGATTTTTGGGACAAGCGAAGATGGGGTACTCCAGAGAAGGTTGTCCCGAAGAATCTGAAGAACGTCGTCCTTCAACGATACATCGTAGTAATGTACATGGGAAATGCGGTGATCGAGCTTAATGGTGATGAGTTTTTCATTGGGGTCCAAAGTGCTGATGAGTTTAGAAGTCACCGTTAACCGGCTCTTGCAAGGAAACCGTTCCATACCAATGTAGTCACGATGAACTACATTTTCACCTTGGGAAGGCTTAGGTGCCTTCTTACGCTGGGAGTCCTGGCAGCACCAATAACGTGTCTTGTGTCCCATTATCATCTTCGGATGATTATTCACCCTATATAGCTGGTAAGCTGCAGCAGTGAAGGGCTCTTCACGTACGGCCACCATCTCGAACTTTCCCACGCTTTAAAAACGAGGAAAAGCGAGAGTCTCGGGGGCAAAACCAGCGATAAGTAGAGCAGAGAAATACACAATCCCTCACATACCAACGCATTAACACCAAAAACGGCCTCCCAGATACAAGGCCTACCAAACGCACACCACAAAAGCCGCAAGATGACGCGGCAAGCTACGATCAGCAACACGGGTAACCTACAAAAGGCACCAAGCGACAGAATGGAGGAAATAAGCCCAGTAAATACCACACTCAATGATTCTAGTACTCACAGTGTCTACAAAGCAACGAACCTTAAAGAGAAAGCAGCAAGAGAGTTCTTCGCTAGCAAAGCACACATTCTAGGGAACAACCAGCTACAGACAAGAGAAGACGTCTACAACATGCTAATGAAAACAACCAGACTCCCAAAGAAAGATGCAGAAACCGCGCTAAAAGCGGTGGAGCACAGCGTTACGCTGCTAAAAAGACTAGATGAGAAGGAACTACAAGAGGAACTAGTGACGACGGTTAAAGAAACAGTTGAGTCATCATTAACAAAAACAGACCTACCACAACAGTTACAGCGACAACTACAACAAATCAGACTGGAGCTCAACGAAAAGCTTGAAAATATGGCAACGAGCATCACTGGGACAGGAGAGAAGATCGAAAGAATCGCAAGAGACAAAGGTGAAGGACAAACAAATAGCACCTACGCTGAGGCGGCACGTACAAATAATTCAGCCACGACGTTGGCAACACCGACACCGGCAATGTCACGACAGCGCATGAAAGCACACATAGAGGTCAAACGCAGACAAGTCCTGCTTGTCAATACGGGGAACGAAGCTGCAAAGGAACTAGAAAACAAGGGGCCGAACGAGATACTATCGTACCTCAATGCCACCCTCATAAAGATGGGAGCCCTCAATAAGGGCACTTTCATATCGGTCACGAAACTAAAAAATACTAACAACTATCTAACAGAAATGAGCACAGCTACAATAGCCGACTGGTTCCGGAACATCACCCAAAACATCCAATTCTCCATATACACAAAGGAAGCACTCAAAATCGCCGAAAAGGAACACGAAATCATACTACACTTCGTACCGGTATCCTTCATATCAGACGACACCTACAGCCTACGAATACTGGAAGAAACTAACGACCTACCAGCCTGCTCCATCACGAGGGCAAGATGGGCTAAACCGATTCAAAAACGGGCGGAGGGACAGAGGGTAGCGAGTTTGCTAATTTATTTAGGGAACGCGGACGCAGCAAACAAGATCCTACTCTCAGGAGCTATCATATGCAGTAAGAGGGTTCAAGCCGAGAAGACAGTAAAAGAAGAGAGACGATGCTACAAATGTCAGAGGCTCGGTCACATAGCTGGGTACTGCCAGGAGGGAGACAAAATCACATGTGGTAAGTGCGGCGAAGACCATACTACAACTGACTGCACCTCAGAGAAGCGACACTGCGTGAACTGCGGAACAGACAGTCACGCCAGTGCAGATAGAGAATGCCCGGACTTCCTACGAAGATGTGAAGCATTGAACAGGAGATCACCAACCAACCTTCTCCCATTCTTCCCAAGTAACGAAGACTGGACGTGGGACGACGAACCAAGAAATGCCCCCAGAGCTGGACCACCACCGAAGGTCACCTATCGGCCGGAGCGTAATCGGCAACGACAAACCCAACTCCCAAATTGGACCCAGTCAGGGAGATACGCAGTCAACATGCAACCACTAGGGGGAACGGTGCGATGGGGGTCACAAGAGCCACCAACCTCGCAAATGACGGGGACCCAGGAATCAAATAACCAAAACTCCCAAAACAGACAAGATCTAACATCCAGACCGCTGCCAACACTGGAGGAGACCAACGGAAACAAGGGGAGTCAATGTTAAGACAAGAACGGTATACTGACGAGGTGAAAATCATACAGATGAACCTACACAAATCAAAAACGGCGACTTTCGACATGATAAATGAAGCAGGGGGACCGGGAGCCCTATCGGAAAAATACGACATAATTTGCATACAAGAACCGTGGACCGACAGAGTCGGGAACGCAAGAAAAGGATCAAGGTGGAACATTATCTACCCAACATCTAGGCTAGAAATGGAAGGGGGGGTACTGCTACGAAGTATACTACTGGTAAACAAGAGGTTATCCAGCAACGCTTGGAGGCAGATCGACATACCAGGGACAAATGATGTAACTGCAATCCTACTAACGGGAACCTTTGGGAATCTAGGGATTTTCAACGTCTACAACGATGGACAACACTCGGAAACACTTACGAAGCTACAACAATCAGTAACCACGATCCGGAGGACCGCCCCATCGGACAAACAACTACACCTGATATGGTGTGGGGACTTCAACCGCCATCACCCTATGTGGGACGACAAGGATAACCACCATCTATTCACCCCAGCGGCAGTCAAGGAAGCCGAAGAATTAATCAGACTAGTCCACCGTCAGGGAATGGAAATGATACTCCCGCCGGCTATACCAACTTACCAAGTACCAGCATCGGGAATTTGGACCCGCCCAGACAACGTATTTCTCTCCGAAGAGGCCACACATGCACTAGTGTCGTGCGACGTAACACCTGAGGAGATGGTTAACGGAGCGGACCACATCCCAATAGCAACAGTGCTCAATCTCAGGCTACTCCAGTCGGAACCTCCAAGACGACGTAACTTCCGACTGACGGAATGGGAGACATTCAGCGAGAAGTTAGCAAAAGGCCTTGAAGACATGCCAACAACTCAGGAAATCACGAGCTCGCTCCAACTTAACAAAGCAGTAGGAGACATCACCAAAACAATACAACAAGCAATCGAGGCGGCGGTACCAATCAGCAAACCATGCCCATTCTCGAAAAAATGGTGGACGAGCGAACTATCAGTCATGAAGAAGAAAATTAACCGGCTAAGTGCTAGAGCTTACAAATTCAGAGCGGTAACTGATCACGACGTACACACAGAACTCCGAAAAGAAAGGGCAATATACAAAGAACTGTTATTCCAAGAAAAGGAAGAGCTCTGGAGGGACTTCCTGGACAGCGTAGACACAAACACACTATATACAGCAGCCAAATACGCAACGTGTCCGGGAGTTGATCAAGATGCACTGACGGTAATCCCAACGCTGAAAATTATAGATACTAACAATACGGTCACCAGAACAGCAGAAACAAATGAAGACAAGGCACAACTCTTAGCCGAAACGTTCTTCCCAGCCCCGCCGCCAAACTACAATTTAGAACGGAACCCATGCAGGAACCAGTTACCAAATCCACCGAAAATCACGCAGGAAAGGATAATCGAAACATACCAGAAGCTCAAGCCATACAAAGCTCCAGGACCAGACGGTATACCCAACGTCATACTCAAAAAATATGCAGGCATGCTTGCTCCATATATGAGCGAAATATACAATGCAATAGGGGACCTCAAGATCTACCCCAGAGACTGGCTAACCTCAACCACAATAGTATTGCGCAAACCAGCTAAGAAATCTTACTCGTTGCCAAAATCTTACAGACCGATTGCGCTGATTAATACCCTAGCAAAAGGATTCACATCAATCGTAGCGCAGGACATCTCCTATCTGGCAGACAAGCACAACCTCCTCCCAGACACACAGTTTGGAGGACGTCCATGCCGGATGACCACAGATGGAATACACATGGTGGTAGACCGGATAAAACATGCATGGCGAAACAAACGAGAGGTATCAATGCTATCACTGGACATAGAAGGGGCATTCCCAAATGCGGTAACTCAGAGGTTGATATATAACATGCGGAAGCAACGAGTCCCAGAGAGACTGGTAACTGCTGTCGCCCTCTCACTTAAAGGAAGGACCACCCAACTCAAATTCGGCGACTTCACCTCCGAACCAATCGAGCTCAAAAATGGTATAGGTCAAGGGGATCCTCTCTCGATGATTGCCTACCTTTTCTACAATGCTGACTTCTTTGATATTGTGTTTGATATGAGACGACAGGGCCTAACGGTAGGATACGTTGATGATAAAAATGTGGCGGTCGAGAACCAGACTCTGACGGAAAATGTCAATATGCTCCGAGAATTCATGAACAAGCCAGGGGGAGGATTCGCCTGGGCAACTAAGCATAACTCATCCTTCGAACTCTCAAAACTAATACTAACGCACTTTCCAAGGCCTAAATCAACCCAAGATCAACCGCCACCAGCACTAATACTTCAAAACACGAGAGTGCCGGAAAAACCTTCGGTGCGAATGTTAGGAACAATACTCGACTCCAAGCTTAAATGGGGGGAACAACTTGCAATGGCGACGGCCAAGGCATCAAGCATAGTAACAGCTTTTTGGAAGCTAAGTCGTCCCTCCACTGGAATATCGATGAAAATGATGCGAAAGCTATATCTGACAGTAGTAATACCAAAAATGACATATGGGTTAGAAACGTGGTACACTCCACCCTATAAACCGGAAGGGGCAAAGAACAGAAAAGGGTCCATCAAAGCCCTCCAGAACTTCGCCCAGATACAGAGAAAGGCAGCGATAACGATAGCAGGGGCGCTAAGTTCCACCCCGACCGACCTTTTAGACATCAACACCGGACTCCTACCCATGGACTTATTGCTAGAGAAAATATGCCACCGAGCAGTCCTGAGGATCTACACGCTACCAGAAGGAAACCCCATCGTCAAAATGTCAAAGGAGGCCTACCGAAGACAGGACGTGGAAAAGATGCCATCACCGCTACGCATACTACCCAAGATACTAGGACTGCCACCACCAGAGAAAATCGAGACCATCGCCCCACCAAGGCGACCAGCACACTGGACCTCCCCAATCACCGCCCGGATCCTCAAAAAGGACGAGGCCATAAAAGACCTTCAGATGGAACCCGCACGATACAAGATTTACTCAGACGGTTCAGGCTACGGAGGAATGGCTGGCGCGGCAGCAATACTATATGAACAAAACGAACCGGTACCAAATGCATCACTTCGACACCAACTGGGGCCCCTCACTGAACACACAACGTTTGATGCGGAAGGAGTCGGAATAATGTTGGGGATACATCTAATTAAACTGTAACCGGCGGCGTTGCCAGTTCTAGGCAGTTAGGGTTAGGTTTAGGGCAGTCAGGTGGATTCTTAGATATTATGTAATCTTTGGCCTTATCGGGCGATTCTGTCGGACAAGGGCACGTTGGAAAGCCCTTAAGGAGAGCCTTCTAACGCATCCAAGACGTCGGAAACGCGACAGGAACTGATGGAGATATGGGGCAAACTTCGCAGAGAGGGGTTGGGGTGATGGGGAAGGGTATATCTTGAGATCCAGCAGATGGATTTGGATGATCAGGGATTCATCAGAAAGCCTGAAATCAGGGCTTTCTAATGAGGGAAGATGGTCCAGGATCATAGGAATGGATGTCAAGATATAAATGTCACATCACCAGGTGAAGAGTATATCTTGAGATCCAGCAGATGGATTTGGATGATCAGGGATTCATCAGAAAGCCTGAAATCAGGGCTTTCTAATGAGGGAAGATGGTCCAGGATCATAGGAATGGATGTCAAGATATAAATGTCACATCACCAGGTGAAAATTTTCAACACATATCTCCTGCCTCTCCTACACTTCTAATCCTTCCAGAAGCCTTCCTACCAGCCTCTAGAGCACCTCCTAGATAACACTAGGTGTTGAGTTGTGCTCTCCCAATAGTAGCAATAGGCTGTGGTTGTGTAAAAAACTGTAACCGTCCGAGGGGTCAGAGACCCCAGGATGGTTAAGAATTGGGCTGGCCCAGCGACCCCCAGGGGGGATATGAGCTGGTTACCAGCTATAGAGAGCCTCAGATCACCAGATGTACACAAGATCCAATCTATTGGAGTATATACAACGAAGGTGAACAAGAATAAGGCCAAAGATTACATAATATCTAAGAATCCACCTGACTGCCCTAAACCTAACCCTAACTGCCTAGAACTGGCAACGCCGCCGGTTACACTCTCCCCCACAAGACCAAACCCTTTGGTCTTCCAAGAGATTAGAAAGTCAGCTCAGCATCAACATCAACCAAATGAGGAGCTAACAAAAGATAAAAAGGCAGGTAGTAGCAGACACATATGTGTATGCAAATCCTGGTGCGAAACAAACCAGATCTTTCCTATGAGCAGGTCAGCTTCATCGAAGGGAGCGCAGCAAAGATGCCATTGCAGGTTGGATTGAACCAAGGTGTTCAAATGATTCCCTCATTAGAAAGCCCTGATTTCAGGCTTTCTGATGAATCCCTGATCATCCAAATCCATCTGCTGGATCTCAAGATATACCCTTCCCCATCACCCCAACCCCTCTCTGCGAAGTTTGCCCCATATCTCCATCAGTTCCTGTCGCGTTTCCGACGTCTTGGATGCGTTAGAAGGCTCTCCTTAAGGGCTTTCCAACGTGCCCTTGTCCGACAGAATCGCCCGCCGCGTCGGCTAGTTATGGCCTTGTCACTGTCAGGCACAATGACCAAGATATTATCCACATACCTTGGGCAGTTCCCAGTGGATTCTCCTGGTTATTGTGCGATCCATGACGCATCCATCATGCTCCTGGATGGTGTAACCTCCTCCATGATGGACTATCCCCTCTCTGACCCATGGGCTGATTAATCATCCCATGAGACATGCTCCCTGTAACTCAGCCATTTCCCTGTGGATTTTTATGATTCATGGCTCATTAGGTTCGCATTTTGCACTACCTGATGGGCTTCTGGGTCCTACACATTCTCTTCCCTTCCCCAAACCTCCGGCTCCTCATTGCTCCCCCTGGATGGACTATCTTTGTCTACCCCTATACCATAGTCATGCTATGGGCTCCTGGATGCTCCTTGGCACCCAGGAACTTGTTTCTACCGTTTTCTGGCAGAGAGTCATCCTGTCAGCCCCATGTCATATCCTCATGACACCATCTCTGACTTTGTTGGTTGGAGACCATAGACACCATAACCGCAGCTCTGGCCCCTACGCGTGTTTCTGTACTTGTGATACAGTAGACCTACAATGGTCTTTGAACACCTTGGTTCAATCCAACCTGCAATGGCATCTTTGCTGCGCTCCCTTCGATGAAGCTGACTTGCTCATAGGAAAGATCTGGTTTGTTTCGCACCAGGATTTGCATACACATATGTGTCTGCTACTACCTGCCTTTTTATCTTTTGTTAGCTCCTCATTTGGTTGATGTTGATGCTGAGCTGACTTTCTAATCTCTTGGAAGACCAAGGGGTTTGGTCTTGTGGGGGAGAGTGTAACCGGCGCGTTGCCAGTTCTAGGCAGTTAGGGTTAGGTTTAGGGCAGTCAGGTGGATTCTTAGATATTATGTAATCTTTGGCCTTATTCTTGTTCACCTTCGTTGTATATACTCCAATAGATTGGATCTTGTGTACATCTGGTGATCTGAGGCTCTCTATAGCTGGTAACCAGCTCATATCCCCCCTGGGGGTCGCTGGGCCAGCCCAATTCTTAACCATCCTGGGGTCTCTGACCCCTCAGACGGTTACATAAACAGTACGTGGAAGACCCAAATGACAAAGAATGCCTGATCTGCCTAGATGGCCGTTCGGCAATAGAGGCACTTGAAAACAGACAACCAAAGTCCGGCCAGAATATCGTGGAGGCCACGCTACAAGCAGCAAAGAAACTAGCAAGGGAGGAAAAGACAGAGAAGTTAACGACAGTGATGTGGATCCCGGGCCACTGCGGGGTAGCAGGAAACGAGGCAGTCGACAAGGAAGCCAAAAGGGCTGCAAAAGGTGAGGTTAGTCATAGAACAGACCTACCAACCTACCTCCAAGAAGGAGACATCCCAGCAACTGCCTCGGCAATCCGACAGGCCTTCCACAAGAAACTGAAGGAGCGTTGGAAAGAAAGCTTCGCGAAATCACCACGGCACCAAAAATTCTTAGCAATCGACGCGAGAGGGACCGACTCCAAATTCCTAGAAAATGCAGGAACTCTAAAACGAAAATGTTAAGATCATGCACTCCGGAACCGCGGAAACTCCCGCGATAGGATCGCGGAGATCGACGGTCATACGAGGGGATCATTCCCTCGCAGATGGGAGGAACGGTTCGCGGAGTGAGGGGGATGGTAATTGGACCTCGACACTACTATTGGTAGTGTCCTCAACACGTCGAGTGTCCAATGGTAAAGGTAGCAGCTCCGGATCGCGGACATCGCTCCCGCGATCGTCGGAACAGTGTTGAGTATGTATCGAGGACGTTTACAACATCCTGGATACAAGGAGAGGGGCAGATCTAAGTCGATATTCAAGCTGAGGACTACCTATTCTACATCGAGGCTTTATACATACTCTATGTAAGGGTGCATATGTACTATCTCCGAATAGGTTAGTCGGACAAGGAAGAACAAAGGAATGGATATAAAAGGTATAGTACGGATCGGATTTCGATCCGGAGAGATAACGGTGAATCGCTCGCAGAGTTATACTCCGCAAACGCGGGAATTGGATCGCGGGATCGCGGACTTACCGCGATCCGCATACATATAACAGTATCCCCCGGTTAGGCTTGAGCCCTCGAAAGCCTGTACTACCTTGTGACAATAGAGTGACTGCATAAGGGGGAAATAGTAGGGGTGAAGGTGAATGAGAGTAAGTAAAAATCGCGGAATGAAAATCGCGATGTTTCGGAGTGAAAATGATGAACTAATGTGAAGGAGTTAAAGTCCCGCGAAGCATTTACTTTGCCTCGGGAGTTATGTATTGTTTTTTGCAGTTTTTCGAGAAGTGAGGTGTCGTGAATTCATGTGGTGGACGTGAAAGAGTTTGGTGAAGTGGAGAGGGTAAGTCCTTGATTTGGAATGCGGAAAAGTCCAATTGTAATCCCGTCAATGGTCCAATCGATCGAAGGGATTTGGTGTGTGAAAAAGTGTTAGATGGGTTTTGTTGGATCGCGTCGATATCCCCCTCTTTTCGCTAGACGTCCCTACGTCTAGACAGCGAGTGAGGAGTTTTGCGAAGGAATCCCGCGATCGAGGACCGCGAGAAAAGGACCGCGGGAATAGAGCCGCGGCGAAAAGAGCCCCGCAGCGCGGGTGAAGTGAACAAAACACCATTGGAAGGGAAAAAACTCCGCGAAGGTGCGGAGTAAACACCAGTTGACAGTTGTTGAATTTTTCGCAAAAACGATCCTTGGAGAGGTAAGTCGACCGGAATGTGAGTCGATTCCAATTCCGAATCAATCATTGAATGGTACTCGGGTGATAAAATCAATCGAGCGACCGCGGAGAGGGAGGGGTAGATGGTACATCCAAAGAGAGAGTTCAATCAAGAACCAAAAGCTAGCGTGAGCGTGTCCGAAAGAAAGCCGAGAATAGACTTCCCAAAAATCGAGACACAAAGATAAGTCCTGTGAAGGATGAGGGCCGCGTCGGAACAGCTTGTTCGCGATCGCGGAAGACGTCTTGGAAAGAAACAAGATGTTTGGTGATTTGGAAAAATTGTTTTGCGAAGCCCAGTCAACCAACGGGTTGTAGCGGGTCAATAAAACTATATCCTAAAACTGCCTCGCAAAATGAATCTGAAGAAAATTAACACAAAGTGTTAAGAGGGTGAGGGTAGTAGCAGCACGCCAGAAAGGAAAACCGACGAAGAACAAGTCCGCGTGGGTTTTCGGAAGGAAGCCATTAGAAGGAGATGATTGATGAAGTAAAGCAGAATTGGTAAAGCGGATGTTTTTCGAGCGAAAAATGAAGTCAAAGAAACAATCAGAAGAACCAAACAAGGGAGGAGGTAAAATCGCGGAGATAATCGACGAAATTCCGCGAAGTAATGGCAAAAATTATAAGTAATCATAACAAAAGCGTTGTCATCAAAATGAAAGTGAGTTTACCCTTTTTGAAAGAGTGTGAAATGACGCGAGGAATAAAAAGATCGACGTGACGAGTGTCAGCTTGAATATACTGTTAAGATCATGCGACTCCGGAACCGCGGAAACTCCCGCGATAGGATCGCGGAGATCGACGGTCATACGAGGGGATCATTCCCTCGCAGATGGGAGGAACGGTTCGCGGAGTGAGGGGGATGGTAATTGGACCTCGACACTACTATTGGTAGTGTCCTCAACACGTCGAGTGTCCAATGGTAAAGGTAGCAGCTCCGGATCGCGGACATCGCTCCCGCGATCGTCGGAACAGTGTTGAGTATGTATCGAGGACGTTTACAACATCCTGGATACAAGGAGAGGGGCAGATCTAAGTCGATATTCAAGCTGAGGACTACCTATTCTACATCGAGGCTTTATACATACTCTATGTAAGGGTCGCATATGTACTATCTCCGAATAGGTTAGTCGGACAAGGAAGAACAAAGGAATGGATATAAAAGGTATAGTACGGATCGGATTTCGATCCGGAGAGATAACGGTGAATCGCTCGCAGAGTTATACTCCGCAAACGCGGGAATTGGATCGCGGGATCGCGGACTTACCGCGATCCGCATACATATAACAGAAAACAGACAAGCATCATTTTTCAATTACGCACCGGACACACTTCACTGAAAGCGCACCTCCACAGATTACACAAAGCAGACAGCCCGAACTGCCCACACTGCGAACGACAGAGAATATGCATAAAGGAGACAGTAAAACACTACATAATGGATTGCCCGGCATACCGGAGAGAACGATTCCAACTCCTGCGCAAACTAGGAAGAAACGCTAGATCACTATGCCACATACTATCAAACGAAAAAGCAATACCACACCTACTTCAATACATTGGCAGAACGAAGCGTTTTCAGAGAGTCATCGGAGACCTTCACGCCGAAGAAGACGACGAATGAGAACAAACCACACAGCTTGAGCCTAACGGCGAACCAATACCCCGCTTGGCATACGCACAGTCTGGAATGGCAGGATAACGCAGTAGAACGAGAAACGATCCAATCAACAACAGAGGTGCTCATTAAAAATACACTACCCTATTTACCTTCCATCCCCTTCCCCTATGTCACCGATCGCTTCGCTGGCTCACTAGAGCCCATCGTTGTAAACACACACACCTACAAAGATAACACGATACACAGATACACCTTGGGCTCCACGCCCACCGGCAACAGGCAGTCAGCAGAACAGCCCGAGGACAGGCTGGACTGCAGGGGGATGTAGATCCGTCTGCAGGGCTTGCTGAGACCTGGGAGTACAAGAGAAGGCCAGGGGCCTAATAGATAGAACTATGCGCATCATGAGGCTCGCCTCCAAGCGCAATAAATTGATTAAAAAAAAAAAAAAAAAAAAAAAGCTGCAGCAGTTGGATACAAATAACGATGCTCACGTAAATCGGTACCCTGTCACTTTCCAGATCTCATTTGCGACCAATTTGACGCGCTCTCTGTCAGAGAGAAAAGGATCGGTTGGCATAGTGTATTCACCGTGAAAAGAGATAAGATTCTTGTGCGAAGCCTTTTTCAAGGCCTGAAACATATCCTCGCCATTACTGTATCGAATTACTGATATCTAGATTGCACAGAGGTTAGTTGAGTGGAATCATTTTTTGTACTCAAATTTTCTTACCTTATCGTCCTCGTCATCGCTATCATCATTATTGATTGGATTTCCATTCGCACTGGGAGGCTGGATGGGATTGGACACAGGCTGGGTAACTGCCCTTTTGCGTTTTTTGCGGTCACGGTCCTTTTGCCTGCATGCAAAGCAAGTTTTTGCTTTGTCAATATGCTCAGGGGGCAGAACGGCATTGCACTTTTTGGTCGAACAGATACGAGGAGTAGTAGAATTGTCCATGTAGGGTAGATAATAATGCTACACACTTAGGTGGCAAATTTTGTCTCAAAAAGCTGTCATGCTTATTTCACGTGATGCTGACTAATGTCCGGGGGGCTGGAGACCTGGGAACCATCTGAAACCTCTCCTTTTCTACCGAATCCAGAAGATTGGTATGGTGGAATCGCTGCTGAGTACCTCGTTGTGGCGTAAGGTATTGGGAATGGAATCGTTAGGGGTAACCAACGGAACGCGCACGGCGGAAACATGTCAGAGTCTTATTCATGAGTTGCAGACTACATTAATGGGTAGTAACTTGGTACGTGGCCTTGTAAATCGTGATAGCTAGTGCTCAATTTACTCTTAGACTATCGACTTGAACAATCTCTCTAGTGTGGTCCCTACTTGGAAGAAAGAAGAGATCGAGGCCGACATATCGGACACTATCAGCCGCGAAATACTTCACGAAATAATCACCATGTCTTTCAAATATGAACTGTTGATTGCTGACCGCTA
>JANVFO010000146.1:0-46072 GCA_027919855.1 Lentinula guzmanii | reverse complement strand
GTGACAAGCAGGTCTGTCCAACGTTCCTGACCATCGACAGTTAGGGCTAAACATGTGAAGTGCGTAATCTGCCCTGCCCGGTTGGCGGAACCATCGATGTTGAAGATCCCGATTGGCCTTTTGAGTGGAAAGGTCTTTACATGGTGACGAGTGACGAACTCTTGGTTCAAGAACAGAGCAGTGGCTCCGGAATCGACCATGGCCGCAGTTGCTATACTATGATTCCTCCCTCTTAATTTCACATTGATTCAGAAGTGGGACGAACTGGAGTTCAATTCCAAAACGATAGATATTTTACACAAGGGGACAGAATCATATGCAGAAGTAGAATGTATAGCGAATTGGTTAACGGGTGCTCTTGATGCGGCCGAGACGGGCACCCATTTTAAAAACCCTCCGGAGATCCTGGTGTTGGGGCCATGGCATTGGCTCGGTTCAGTAGTTCCTGGAGCTGAGCGATCTGAGTGGAAAGGTCAGGAGCGGCTGGTGATTGTATACTAGGGGTGGGAATGGAGGTGGCGATCTGAACTGATTCGCTGGGGAACAGGGTAAACGGTGTAGAGGAGGCGGCTACTTGTTGACGGCGGGGTTGTTGTCGCTTACCCCAACCACGTTCTAAACCCATGAATTTGTCCTGACAGACAGATTCGAGGTGGCCACGTTGTCCGCAGTAACGACATGTAGTGTCCTTGTATGAGCAGTTTCGCTTCTCATGACTCTGAGCACCACAACCATAACATCTCCCTCTCATCTGGGCGACGAAGCTTTCTCTGCTATTGCCACTGGTATGTGTGGCGTCGATGTCCATGGCGTGGGAGTGGGAGTTAGCAGGGAGAGAAGGGGCATGAGCGGCGAGGCTACTTCGGCCTGTCATGGTGGGATCGTGCAAAAACACATCCACTGAAACTGCCCGTCTGATTGCCTCCTCCAAAGTGGGGGCTATCCCCTGGGCAATGTTAACCACGATGAGATTTTGTCGGATCTCAGGGTTAAGGCTACTGTGGAATCGTTCGCGCAGGTCGATGTCCAAGAGTCCAGTTTGATCACCAATGTCCTTGAACTTCTGTGCGAATTCCGCTACTGTCTGGCCTTTTCCCTGTTTGAGATGTTGGATTGCATTGCGGGCCTCCATACCTGCATCGATTGATTCAAACCGAAGTGAGAATGCCCGTACAACGTCCTCCCAGCATCCATTGAATGGTGTCTTTCCATGGCTGAATTCCAAGAGGTATGGGGTGGCCCAGTCCGCCACGTTTCCTGAGAAGAATCCCAGGGCTGCCTTTATCAGCTTATCTTCCTTGTTATTCAAGTCCGTCTGTTCCATCGCCCAGCTCTGGATCTGAGCGATGAAACGACGTGCTTCCGCACTGTTGGTGCCCTTGAAGAGCTCCGGTTTGTTCATGCTCGATCTGGCCGTGGCCTTCTGTAGGTTAGCTGTGAGCTGAGCTACCTGTTCGATGAGCTGAGTCATGAGTTGATTGGCATCAACTGGGGTGGGGTTGGACATGGCTGGTGGAGGAGTGGCTGGAACGGGGGTAGTGGCAGTGATAGGTATGATCTGTATCCCGTCACTAAGGGAGGCTTCTGTACTAATAGAATTAGCAGTGGCGTGGGGGCAGGGTTGAGAACTACAATCAGCCCAGTTCTGGTTCGGGGGGCGGTGGATGTGACTTCGGTCTTTAGTGTCAAAGGCATGCGGGTAGGCAGAGCAGTCAATGGTAGACGTGGTGAAAACAGATCCTGCAAGGATAACCCAATCGGTAGGTTATCAGTGCAGTAGAAGATCTTGACCTAATGTCACAAAGAGGTGACGATGGCGGCAAGACTGAGCGGAAGCGGACAGATACTGATCCCAACGACAAAGTTATATTCATAATAAATACTGAGGAGTAAGTAAAGACATACCTGATCCCAACGACAAAGAGGTCAAGATAAGGGATCAGGTTGTGGGGGCTGGCTTATATATACAAAGGTAAGGTACGGGAACCATGATGTCATACTGTATAGTTCAGGAACAAGGAATGGAATGGAATGGACTGGAAGGTTCCGGATCGGATATGATAGGTAACAGTGATGGAATGATATATTGTAAAGAAAAGGAAAATAATAGGGGTGGCTCACTTCATGACACAAACATCATTCATCCGGACATCTTTATATCTTTCCTTGTCACTCTGAATATTCACTGAACCATACGACAAAGCGGGGGCACTGCCGAAAGTAGTGTCAAGGTTCTAGTTCATTAATATTATCTTCTGTTACAATCAAACTGATTGATTCCTTCTCAATCACATCTGTAACGGGCCCTTATCTATCCCCTATTTGTTATCTTATATATCTTATCGTAATCTTATCATATTCTCACGATGAACTGTATAGTTCATCGTTTATATACTATTGACTTAGATAAGCTAGGGCAGACTTTCTGACCCTGGTAAACATCCATATTGAGTTATAATATAGACTCGTCATGTTCACACTGCGTGAATTAAGTCAACCAAGCTGACAGCTATCTGAAGCCCAAAAGCTCCATATCATAACCATCCTAATGGACGGTTACAGTTTTTTGAACATCAAGCAAATTAACACTCAATATTCAATTGTTCTATTAAGCAATGCCGCCAAAGACCATTAAAAAGAGACTGGGATCTGTGATTGAACCCCAAAAGGTTGATCAGGACCCAATACTGGGTACAACCAGTAACATTGACTTGGGCAATCACCCATCACCGAGCACAATGAGTATCTCGGAACAGTCTACCCAAGATAACGAGGTCAGCAGATCAGCTGACGACAAAAAGGTTGCAAGACAACCACCACTATGACCTTGTTCTCCTACGGAACCAGGTCAGATTCGAGAGAACCCATTCGACAAGAATGAGTCCTCTCCGAGTTCTAATGGAATCACTGTTCGTAGTTCCCCAATGGCTAGTTATGCTGCCCAAAAGCAGGATAAGTCCACAACGCTGGAAACTGGACCAACTGTCATTTGCAACAATAACAACGAAGAAGGTAACCCTCCTTGCGAAGGAGGGATTTTGCTCCCACTCCACCTGACCATTAACAAAATGGTCCAAATGCCTGATAGGCGTACACAAGCATTAATTCACTTGATTGAGTCTCAAGAAAACGAGGCTCAAGATACTTGACCGATCGGTGGTTCCTTTCCATCTTCTAGTTCAATCTTGAGGTCATAAGGTCTATGTTCCGGAAGCTCCTTGGATGCGATTTCGTCAAAAACATCTGCAAAATCTTTATACTCTTCAGGAATGTTAGTAGTATTGGAAGATTTTGTTTCTGTAGCAGAGCTTCAAGCGAGTACCTCTGAAGGTATCGCATGAATTAACATAGGTTCCATACCTTCTTTTTTACATGCCCAATGGAATGTGATGGCTCCAATGAGTGCAATATCAATATCAGAGTTGTCTAGTCGGGATGCCATTTGTGCTAAAGAAGGGTAAGTATAGATAGGTTCAAAAGGAAATTTGTCCGATAATGGACGAGGGGTACAATGAGAGCGAGAGCTTGATCATGAATGAGTCTCCAGTGGATCCGTTTTGGAAGTGAAAGGGGTAGACATCTGGATAGAATCAAAATGGTTAGTGTCTCGGAAAGAAATTGTTTTTGAAACCCAGTCAATCAACAGATTGTAGTGGGACAAGAAACTGTATCCTAAAACAGCTTTACAAGATGAATCAAATGAAGTTACATGAAATGTAAGTGGAAGCAGCTCATTGGATGGAAACTGGACGTGTAAGGTCGCAGTTTGCAAAATGGGTTTAGAAGATAATGAACCATCAAACAAATGAAGATTGATAGGAGAAATAGACGAAGTGGGAATAGAGTTTGATTGTACATAATGTGAATCAATGAAACAATCAGTGGAACCAGAATCTAATAAAGTTGGAAAATTCAAAGTAGTAAAAGATTTCGGATCCTTGTCAAGAGGAATTTCTGTAATGACATCAATAATTAAAGAATGTTCGTTAGGTGAAAGAGCGGAAGCATTGAGATAGGTCTCCTTAATGGTACGAACTAGATCAAAGCAACTCTCGCTTCGTACCAGAGTACAAGAGTTGCGGACTATTTTTTTGCACCCTCGGATGGTTGGTCCGGCGGATCCATAGCCACTACTTCCATAGTGTGGCCTTTAGCATCTCTGGCCTTACACTTGTTACAATCTTCAAACTTATGCTTACCACCACAGAAAGCACACAGATTGTACTTCTTCCTTCTTTCCTTCTCCTCAGGCGTAATCTTTCCGTCAGGTCCGAACTTGCTGCTATCTGTTGATTTTTGCTGATTGGGTCCTCCGGACTTGTTGTTATGATTGAATTTAGGTCCGTTGGAGTTGGGTTTATTGAAGAAAGGTATGGAGATGTTAGTGTTGGTAGGGGAAGGATTGGAGGATCCTTTCTTGGCCGAGAATTTACCGCTATTGCTATTACCTCCACTGCTTTTTGCATATTCTCTTTTCTTTTCCAATTCCCTTTGCCAATAACAATTGTCAATCTCCAGAACAATCTCTCAGTATTCTCAAGAGTTTTTGGTTTTCACACCCAGCCATTTCGTCCTTAAGGCATGGAGTGACACCTTTTTTGTACACCCATTGGAGCGCATTCTCATCCCATCCAGTGAGCGAACCGAGGCTATTGAAGGTGTTGTTATATTTCCGGATGGTATCCGAATCCTTCATCACTATGTTGCCTATTTTACCTTCTGCTTCACTCTGCATATCATACACTCCAAACTGTTTCTGCAACTCTCGGACAAGTGCGGAAAACAAATAGGTCCACTCAGGCATATTAAGTAAGTCCGGATCCAGAATATCTGGTTTGAATCACTGCCTGGCAGTACCTGAAAGGTATGAAAGGGTGTAATTAATCTTCTTCATCTCCGTGAAATACTTTGGTCAATCATTGAAGACTAATGCAAGTGAAACAAGAAAGCTTCGGAGCTTCCTCGGATCCAATCCGTCAAATACTTCTGCCTCCTTAGGTTTGGTCTTGTTACCAGCGTCATCCGTGGATTTCATCCCGGACAACACTGTTCCTAAGTTGTTGATGTTACCAGAAAAGTTAGACATAATATTCATGAATTGACTAGAATCAGGTATGGGAACTTTGTCATCTCCACTATCCCTGAATTACCTGGTCCACCAGGTCCACCGGGTCCTCCAGGGCCACCAGGTCCATCGGGTCCACTGGGTCCTCCACCTGGTCCCTGCAGTGTAGGATCCTCTGGTTGGTCTTCATCGGCTGGAACATCAGGTTCTTCATCCTGAACCTGTTCAGGTGGTTCTGGGCCCTGAGTAGGGTTGTTTTGGGAATGTGAGAGATTTTCGAATAATGGAGAGATAGCTCTTCCGTTTCCTTTAGCAGCTTGAGTAGCTGTGGTTGGGGAAGGCGAGGATGGTTGGGGAGATGTCCTTCGGATCCGTCGTCCACCACGAGGTGTCCAAACCTCTACTGGTAAGCCATCTTTAGTGTAAAGCGTTTCTACAGCTAAGTCTGGTGAAGTAATTTCTCCAATAGCTGATAAAGCAGCAGTAGCTGCCGACGGAGCTGGCAGTACTACGACAACGACTAGTCCCAATGGCAGAGATGGATTCTGAGAACGGTAGGAATGATGCTGCAGTTGTTGCGAAAGGGTTTGCCTCTTGTTCATCATGAACAGATGTATCAGAGATGTTGGTGTTTGAGCGTGCGCGAGCACGAGTATGATAGACCATAATAAATTGAGTTGAGCATGACAATAATGAGTAGAAGTTTAAATATACTGTTAGAGTTATGCTGAATACAGCCAAGTGGACCATCTGATGCGATGCGGTGCGGAGTAATAGTAATGGGACTGTCATGAAGTGAGCCACCCCTATTATTTTCCTTTTCTTTACAATACATCATTCTATCACTTTTACCTATCATAATCGATCCGGAACCTTCCAGTCCATTCCGTTCCATTCCTTGTTCCTGAACTATACAGTATGACATCATTGTTCCTGTACCTTGCCCTTGTATATATAAACCAGTCCCCACAGCCTGATCCCGTATCTTGACCTCTTTGTTGTTGGGATCAGGTAGGTCTTTACTTACTTCTCTGTACTTATTCTGAATATAACTTTGTCATTGGGATCAGTATCTGTCCGCTTCCGCCTAAGCTTCAGCTCAGCCGTGCCACCGTCGTCACCTCTTTGTGACATTAGGTCCAGATCTTTTACTGCACTGATAACCTACCGATTGGGTTATCCTTGCAGGATCTGTTTCCACCACGTCTACCAGTGACTGCTCCGCCTACCCGCACACCTTTGACACCAAAGACCAAACTCATATCCACCGCAATGCGGCCCAGAACTGAGCTGATTGTAGTTTTCAACCCTGCCCACATGCCACTGCTAATTCTATTAGCACAGAAGACTCCCTCAGTGATGGGAAACAGATCATACCTATCACTGCCACTACCCCCGTTCCAGCCACTCCTCCACCAGCCATGTCCAACCCCACCCCAGTTGACGCCAATCAACCCATGACTCAGCTCATCGAACAGGTAGCTCAGCTCATAGCTAACCTACAGAAGGCCACGGCCAGATCAAGCATGAACAAACCGGAGCTCTTCAAGGGCAACAGCAGTGTGGAAGCACGTTGTTTCATTGCTCAGATCCAGAGCTGGGCGATGGAACAGATGGACTTGAATAACAAGGAAGAGAAGCTGATAAAGGCAGCCCTGGGATTCTTCTCGGGAAACACGGCGGACTGGGCTACCCCATACCTCTTGGAATTCAGCCATGGAAAGACACCATTCAATGGACGCTGAGAGGACTTTGTACGAGCCTTCCCGCTTCGGTTTGAATCAATCGATGCAGGTATGGAGGCCCGGAACGCGATCCAACATCTCAAAGTGGGAAAAGGCCAGACAGTAGCAGAATTTGCGCAGAAGTTCAAGGACATTGGTGATTGAACTGGACTCTCGGACATCGACCTATGTGAACGATTCCACAGTGGCCTTAACCCCAAGATCCGACAAAATCTTATTGTGGTTAACATTGCCCAGGGGATAGCCCCCACTCTAGAGGAGGCAATCAGACGGGCAGTCTCAGTGGATGTGTTTCTGCATGATCCCACCATGACAGGCCGTAGTAGCTTTGGCACTGCTCACACCCCCTCTCCCCCTGCTAACTCTCACGCCATGGACATCAATGCCACACATACCAGTGGCAATAGCAGAGAAAGCTTTGTCGCCCAGATGAGAGGGAGATGTTATGGTTGTGGCGCTCAGAGTCACAAGAAGCATAACTGCTCATACAAGGACACAACATGTCGTTACTGCGGATGACGCAGCCACCTAGAATCTGTCTGTCAGGACAAATTCATGGGTTTAGAGCGGGGCTGGGGTAAATGACAGCAACCCTGTCACCAGCAAGTAGCCGCCTCCTCTACACCGTTTACCCTGTTCCCTAGCGAATCAGTCCAGATCGCCGCCTCCGCTCCCGCCCCTGTTATGCAACCACCAGCTGCTCCCGACCTTTCCACTCAGATTGCCCAACTCCAGGAACTACTGAACTGAGCTAATGCCATGGCCCCAACACCAGGATCTCTGGAGGGTTTTTAAAGCGGGTGACTGTCTCGGCCGCATCGAGAGCACCCGCTAACCAATTTGCTATATCTTCTACTTCCGCGTATGATTCTGTCCCCTCATGTAGAATATCTACCATTTCGGAATTGAACTCCAGTTCGTCACACTTCCAAATCAATGCAAAACTAAGAGGGAGGAATCATAGTATAGCAACTGCGGCCATGGTCGACTCCAGAGCTACTGCTCTGTTTTTGAACCAGGAGTTTGTCACTCGTAACCATGTAAAGACCTTTCCACTCAAGAGGCCTATTGGGGTCTTCAACATTGATGGTTCTGCTAACCGGATTACCCATTTTACACGTTTAGCCTTAACTGTCGATGGTCAAGAATGGTGGACGGACCTACTTGTCACTAACCTGGGAGGCGAGGACCTCATTCTAGGGCTCCCCTGGTTATGGAAGGCCAACCCAGACATTGACTGGGAGAAAGGACGTCTCTCAGTCAAATCACAACAGACAAGGAGGGAGGAGGAGGAAGAGGGAGAAGACATCTGAGCGACAGAGACCCCAGAGCTCTTGCCCAGTACAAGGGACCAGGAGGAAGAGGAGTCCCCCATTCACCGTATTCGAGCCAACCGACGAACCCAACGTGCATGAGTAAGATCAGGCATTCTACAGGATTCCTGCAAGTCGCAGCAGCTACACTACAGAATCCACTGGAAGACAAAATCTGGAGGGCGTCACAGAAGGAGGCAGAGGTACTTGAAGGACTGGATGAATTGAGGAAGAAGGGGCTTCGACGGCTAACCAACGGAGTAGCAGAATGGGAGGAGGACAATGGGCTAGTGTATCACCGGGGTAGGGTATATGTCCCACCAGATGGCAACCTGCGGTCCGAAGTACTACAACAATGCCATGACAATCCAACCGCCGGCCATCCAGGACTTCACGGCACCCTCGACCTGGTTAGCACGCTGATACACCTGGAAATAGTCTGTGCATAAAACCCTGGAATATCTAAGATTCTACAAGCATGGATAGGTGATACTTCTAGCAAGTCTACAGTACATTGTACACTACAAGAATTGTACAGAAGGCCACTACAGATGAACTATGAAGGTTCTCAGTGGTGATACTCAGTTATAATTAGCTTGAAGCAGTACTAAAACCCATTCTTTGTGCCCAACTACACTTGTAGAAAGTGGTCTCTTGTGATTATTATGCATGATAAAGTCTTATAAGCCAACCCAGTTAGTTTCCAGTGAAGCAGAAAGCAAAAACTCCGAAATTTGTACAGATGATAATGATCCAGATGACAGGTTGGCAAGCTACCAAGTTGACAGATAGGGGCTAGACAACAGAATTCTGATTAGAAAAGTTCCATAACAGAAATCTGACAGTTGCTATGACAATGTTCTAGAACTTGGGAGCATGTGGAAGCACAGGAACAGCATGTGGAAAAGCATGTGGAAGCACAGGAAAAGCATGTGGAAGCACAGGAAAGTCATATGGTGTCCCAGGACCAAGGGAGTGGTAACCATGTGCATAGGCACAGGCCCTCAGCACTGCCCAAGGCCCAGACCCATTCTCAAGAACATAAATAGGACAGGTCAGAGCCAGATTCAACAAGCTTGCTTCCCCCCCCACTTTTGTAGTGATTGCTAGTCCTACAAAAAGGAAGTTTAGTTTCAGCACCAGAATAGAAAAGCAGAAAGATCAGAAGTCAGACAGCTTGTATAACAAAGAAAGATTGTACTCATAACTCAGAAAGAAAGCAAAGTTAGTTAAAGTCCAGTTTAGTAAAGTTATTCAAAGCAAGTGTGATCAGAAAGCAATAGCAAGCCCAAGTTTGATAGAACTTGTGAAAGAAAACCTATCCAAGTCATTGTACACAGAGTTGAGAAGATTGTACTTTGAAGTTTAGATCCTCTTTGCACTCTCAAAGAACTTGTGTTTGGTTGTTGGTGTGTGTGTGTGGTGGTGTTAGGTTTCTAGCATCTTCATTTTGCATCCAGCCCTCAGTCAGCATATCAACGCACTTTTGGTGGCCCACCTTACGGTCCTTCGTCGAAAAGTATGTGGAAGTGTGCGAGACTTGTGCAAGGAAGAAGATGCAGAGACACCCACTGTCGTGAGATGTGGATGTGACAACCAGTTGGATTTTAGTCTCGATCTACTGTAAGCAAGTATCGATTGGGGCAAGGGTTCTCGTCACAAGGTTCCCAGTGTCTGTTATGTTCGTCTTCAGTTAACCAGTGGACGTTGTAAAGTTCTACGGTGTCAAAAGTGTGATAGTAGTCCGAACAGTCAGAGTTAACTCCAAAAGTTGGCGTGGTGATAGCAGCAGGTGGAGAATCGGTGGACTCTGATTTCCACTCCTTGTAAGATCAGTGATGGATCTGATGGTACGAGTAATAGATCTCGACCTAATGTCGCGACGTAGGTGGAAGCGACGATGGAAGCGATCGAAAGCACAGCACGAGCACAAACCTGAGTGTGAGTAATGCTCAACACACAAAGGTAGAAGGAGAAATTGATCTTCAGTGACTGTGATAGCATGAAGGGCCAATCACAAGGGTCAGATAAGGCAAGCTAGTTCCCAAAGACCAAGTTAATATTGAGTGTAAACAAAGATACAAACACAAACCTAGTTCCCAAAGACCAAGAGGTCGAGATAGGGAACTGGTAGCTGTCTACTGTACTATATATACAAGTCTGAAACAATAGGAACCAGGGTAATGGACAAGTGTAAAAGAACAAGGAACAAAGAACAAGAGCACAAGAGTGGAATAGTAAAGAACGAATGAGGAACAAGGAAAGAACAATAAACTAATGACAGCGCGAGAGTAAGTGGTCAGATGAGTGATGAGTAACGAACACGGTCATGTGGTTACTAGAGCATATGAAACAAAAGAAAGAAAATAATGTAAGTACTCAGTTGTCACAACACCCGCGAGCAGTAACACAACCCCTGGACGTTCTGACGGGCCTATGAGAAGAAGTGGGAGTGGACCTGATAACACAGTTGCCTCCATCGCAAGGTCATGACGCCATCCTAGTTTGTACTGACCTCTATGGCAAGTGTTACAGGTATGCTTCCGGACCTCTGTACAGGGCTTCTGACTTCGGACAGGGACTTGGTGTAATTCATGTTTGCTTCCAACATCCATTGTCTCGATTGAGTCATACGAAGCATTTGATTATCGGATGCTACGTGTTCCGACTTTATTGTCTTTTTATTTATATTGATGACGTCGAATTATATTCCTTATTGTTTTTTACCTACAGCTCTTATTGTAATAGATTTAACAATTAGGAATACAGGTATATAAGCTGTAGGATTTTGTACATAGTTCCTCAGTTTAAATATCAACTTAGCTTGCTGCTGAACTCCATCCGGAACATTCTCTTCTAATCGTCTAACGTTCGCACTATAACCAATCATTATCCGGACGCCTATATTCTCTTACTCGTCACTCTGAACATTCACCGAACCATACGAAGAAGTGGGGGCACTACCGAAAGTAGTGTCAAGGTTCTAGTTCATCTATATCATCTTCCGTTGCAATCGAGCTGATCAATCATCTCCGATTACATCCCTTGAGACTTTGGTTCTAAATCATAGTCTCGATTCTTCCCAATCACTCTTGGATCACTTCGATTCATTCTATACCTTCTAAGACTCTACGGAACCTCACTGGCACAGTCTTAACAGTATATTTAAACTACTACTCGCATTCGTCATTTTCTATATCACACATCACCCTTTCGACATTCATCAACCCATGTGTTACAGGTATGCTTCCGAGCCTTCAACCGTTCGATCGAGCTTTCGATCTTTGGTAATGGACTTAGTACTTTACTTTCTCTTTTGATCTTCGATCGAACTTCACAAAGTATCCAATCTTTGGATATTAGTACTTCCCACACTATTGTTCTTTTATTCTATTAGTGGGAATGATCCATAGTCGTTATAGCTTTATTTAGAATTCTTATTGTTATAGTTTTAACAATTAGGATACAAGGTATATAAGCTGTAGCATTCTGTAAATAGTTCTCTAGTTTAAATATCAACTTAGATCATTGCTGAACTCCGTCCGGATCTCTATCTCTCTCCTTCATCGTTTGTACTATAAATGAACGATCCCCGGACGCTTCCTTTACTCTTATTCCTTCCTCATCATCTTGAACATTCACGGAACCACGTGACAAGGCAAGGGCACTACCGATAGTGGTGCTAAGGTTCTTAGTTCATCTTTCCGTACATCGACTAACGATCGTAGATCGTTGTTCGTTATCTCGGTCGAGACCGAACCCGTCGGACTCAATACTACTCATCTCCATTCACCTAAGACCCTACGGAACCTCACCAGCACGGTCTTAACAGTATATTTAAACTACTTCTCGCCATTGTCGCAATCGCCATACTAAACGCTGAATAGGATCCACTTTGAAGGCGTTTTGGCAGCGCTCTTCAGTGGTTCAATAGCCTTCAGCATGCCACTACTCAATTTGACAACTCCATCGTGGCTGTTACTTGCAATTCCCTCAATGTCTCAGATGCCACGCTAGATGTTCAATCAAACGAGAGTGCTAGCGAGTTGCACAGCTCAGAGGAGGACGAATCAGAGCCTTGCAAACACACACAACCTGATCCAGATTCAGCATCTTTGCCTCTCACCCGTCCCAGCGAATATCTCTGCGCACAATGCCCCCTGTGTTTCGGCGGAAGCTCTACAATGTCGAAAGAGTAAGGATCTAGATACCTATCTTTCTGAGTTTTCTTCTGACTGATCCCACTTCAGGCTCAGCGCCATCGTTTGTCTTGATGCTTGTTTCACTCAAAAGCACAATAAACAGAAGTACCGTGACCCACTGCGCGAGCATCCCAAGACTGTGTTCATACCTGAAGACGATGTAGTCATCTGGGAAGCCTTTGTAGCTGAAGTCCGTCCTCCGCGGCCTGCGAAAGACTTCGAAGATGGCCTGAAGGTGCCCAATGCTATCCTCAATGAATGTGAGAGAAGTTTTACAGCTGCTGATGGATCCCGGGAGAAGGCTAGTACCCAATTCTTTGACTCTACGGCACTCATGGGCTTGCTTTGCCGCCACATTCGTGTACTGTGGTTGGTAAACATGACCACGCCCGGTGAACGCCAGCACTACGCCCTCGCACTTCTTGATATGCTTTTCAAGCACATCCCACTCTTCTGGACTGTAGGTGTTCTCTACGATGTTGCATGCACGCTCGATCGTAGTTGTGTTAAGTGGGCTTCCTCGCTGACTACCTAGATTGTATATCATTCGCAATCTCAGTCTTTCATGCTTACGGTCATGGATGGGCGTGCCAGTGTGTTTATCACCCTCGCAAGTGCAAGGGATTCGGGCTCAGTGATGGTGAGGGATGCGAAAGGTTTTGGCATTCGATCAGTAAACTCATTGCTTACTTGCGAGTTTGTGGGGTAATACTTATCTTTGCTTCCAACTCTAGGATCAAGCTAACCTGTCTTTTGTAGCATCATACACGCTTTTACACGCTTGACTCCCAAGTGCAGCATTTGGATAATGAAGGTTTGATGGGGCTCGGCAAGTGGATAGCACATAAATGGCATAGCGTGGAGGTTAAACGTGCTGAGGGCGATAAAGACGTGAAGGAGTCTGAGGAGTCCCCAGACTTCCTTCAACAGCAATGGGCGGCCCAGGTAGCTGCTCAAACTAAACCGCCTCCTTGTAAGTCTTCAAGCATTTTCTTTTCCCTCGAACTCAGGGTTTCTAGGTCAATCGAAGAATGCAGGGAAGAAGGCTGTCAAAGAAGCCGTGCGTTTGCAGAAAGTCCGCAACTCCTTGACCGAGCGGATTGCGAAACTAGAAGATGTTATCTGCAATGTGGATGCGGACCCTGTGTTACGACCATGCCAAGTTCAAACCCCGCGGCCCAACAATCATTTTCCGGTATTTGATATTACTTCTTCCGTTGCGGAGCTTACCTCCGTGATCCGTTCTACACTTCGCGTCTTATGTCCCTTACACCTTAACCGACTCTTTATACTGTATATCCTTTTATATCATTCCCTTTATACTTACCCCTTTTATTCTCCTCATGGTTGACCATACTATTCTAGGATAACGATTGCTTAGCGACCCTTAGGTAGCAAGTACCGTATAAAGCTATGAGAGTAGAATAGTGGGTCCTCAGTTTAAATATCGACTTTGATAGCGCACTTCAATAGTGTATCAAATAGAGTTAATCTCAAACCTCATCCTAAGTACGATCGCGTGAGTTTCTCCCACGATCGGAATTACCCTCAACTTCGCTTTCGGACAGCGGCGTGTCGGGGACACTATTAATAGTAGCGTCAACGTCCGACTACCTCTCCGTAGGTTTACCCAACCCTCACCGGAATTTATCCTGGTGTTCGGTCTTTTACCCACGGACTTATAGTCCGCGATCCAACTTATTCCCTATGACCGTTGATACACCCTGAAATAGTCTGTGCATAAAAACATGGAATTTCCGAGATTCTACAAGCATGGATAGGTGATACTTCTAGCAGGTCTACAGTACATTGTACACTACAAGAATTGTACAGAAGGCCACTACAGATGAGCTGTGAAGGTTCTCAGTGGTGATACTCAGTTATAATCAGCTTGAAGCAGTACTAAAACCCATTCTTTGTGCCCAACTACACCTGTAGAAAGTGGTTTTTTGTGATTATTATGCATGATGAGTCCTATAAGCCAACCCAGTTAGTTTCCAGTGAAGCAGAAAGCAAAAACTCCGAAATTTGTACAGATGATGATGATCCAGATGACAGGTTGGCAAGCTACCAAGTTGACAGCTAGGGGCTAGACAACAGAATTCTGATTAGAAAAGTGTCATGACAGTAATCTGACAGTTGTCATGTGTCATGACAGGGATCTGACAGTTGCAATGTGTCATGACAGGAGTCTGACAGTTGTCATGACATGTTCTAGAACTGTGGAGCTGAGAAGCTTCTGGAATGATGAATAATATATAGAACAGCAGATCTGAATCTATGGGACAGGATATAAAAAGAGCTCAAACTCAAGAAGATCAGGGAGCTTTCTTCCTCCCCACTTCTGTTGTGATAGCTGGTCCAACAGAAGGGAAGATTAGTTCCACAGCACAAGCATAGAAAGAATAGAATGAAGTAAAAAGCACAGAAAGAACAAGAAAGATCAGACAGCAATGTATAACAGAGAAAGATTGTACTTATAACAAAGAAAGTAAAGTTATTCAAAGTGCAGTTCAGTAAAGTTATTCAGAGCAAGTTCAGTAAAGTTATTTAGAGCAAGTTAGATCAGAAAGCACTAGCAAGCCCAAGTTTGATAGAACTTGTGTCAGAAAAACTATCAAAACCATTGAATACAGAAGTTGTGAAGATTGTACTTAGAAGTTTAGATCCTCTTTGCACCCTTAAAGAACTTGGGTTTGAGTGTTGGTGTGTGTGTGTGTTGGTGTTAGGTTTCTAGCATCTTCATTTTGCATTCAGCCCTCAGTCAGCATATCACCGTGCATGATCATAACACCCTGTCGACTACGCTGGGGCTGAAGATCGGCTTCCGGGGCTCAAACAACAACTTGATTCTTGCAAAAGCAAGCTCTCTCGCGCAGAGAGAGCTCTTGGTGTCCAGAATCAGCTCCACTATCGCCACCTTGCCAACAGTGCATATATCAACCATTGTATCAATGCCCGTGCACTGAAAATTCGACTATGGGAATGCCTCTGTGCTCGGAAATTCGAACCCACACGGATTGAGTGTGCAGCTCATCGACAGCAATACAATGGTAAGTCCACCGCTCCAATTTTGTGGGACAATCAATCACCGCTCCAATTTTGTGGGACAATTTCGATTTTTTTTTCTTAGAACGTAAGATTCAGGGCCAGACTGAGGACTTGGTCAAACGGCGAGATCCAGGCATTCAGAAGCTTGCGCGAAGTTATAACAAGCATGTTTCGGATATGTGGGAACTCATTTGATTGCACCGAGCCCCACGTCATGCAGTGGCACCTCAGCCCATTCCAACGAAAGGTCTCTTCAATCTCGATATCGACGATGTAATTTGGGAGGATGTGGGGCTGGATGAAGACGATGAGGAAGTACCTCCACCTTGGATGTGTGACGATAAGGTGAAGAAAGGGATAAGAGGGATATTGATTCGTGATCAGTGTGATGAGGATTTTCGAAGGCTGCGGCATGAGCTTCGTTCCATGCAAGAGTGGATGACAGAAGAGTGGAAGGTCATCACTGAGACGATTGAACTGTTGGAAGAGAATGGTAAGTCCACATCAACGTGGACAGTCTACAGTATGAGCTCACCTGTACTAGATGATCCAGGTCTTCTACACCAGCTTCATGAGCGTAGAGAGCATCTCTTGCATCTATGTGTAATTTGGAGCCATGCTCTTCACTCCATTCCTTCTGACGGTAGGTTACCTGCTTGGGGCCCTTCCAAGGATGAGCTCACTGCAGCGGAATGGGAGCTTGGAGCTGAGATTCTCGATGAGGGTGAAAGCGATGTAAATGAGCTGGTCCCTGAGGAGCTTGAGTGGGTTGCTGGGGAGACTGATGTCGATGAGGACGAGTTCAATGAGGACAAGCTCAATGTTGGTCTTCTTGAACACATGAGTGCTATGGCAGTCGTAGATACAGAGGACTCTGAGCTCAATGACTTTGTATAGTTTGTACTCTGTATTGGTAATTGATGTTCTTGGCTAGAATACAATACTTTGCTTCGAAACTGTAACTTACTACCTGTGGGTCAACCCAACGATTCCTGGTTTCACCCAACACTCGGTCTGACCCAACACCCGGACTCACCCATTACCTGGACCAACCCGACTGCTGGACTGACCTGAGCGATGGATCAACCCGACACCTGGATTCACCTGATATCTGGACTGACCCGGCACCTGGAATGACCCGATCTCTTGACTGACCCGACACCTGGACCATTCCAACTCCTGGATTGACCCAACACCTGGATCAACCCGACAACTGGAATGACCCGATACCTGAATTCACCCGAGACCTTGACTGACCCGACTCCTGGACCCACCCAACCACTATATCAACTTAATGCATATACCCACCCACCATTATAATTAATTTACAGTGATTAACTGTAATGTATCAAACAGTAAATAGTTTGCCTTTATGAGCCTTTAATTCATTTTTTTCTGGCCATAAATCTATCAAACTAGCATTATGATTAAGTTACAGTTTTTGTCTATGGGGTGGCAGGCAGTAGGAAGCTTAGCTTTATAGGTCCTTGATTTAAGTTTTCCAGAAATAAAATCAGATGGTAGTCATATCTCAGAATCTAAGAGAGTTCTCTCATATTGTCAGTTCTTTTGAGCACTTTCAAGGCCACTTTGGTACATGTGTTTACATCTACTCATCCTCTGCAGTCTCCTAATTGCTGATGCTCATAAAAAAGCACTAGGAACATTGGCCTGAGATTTACAAGGCCAAGTATTGAGATCAATAGAGGTTCTCTCCATGTTGGACTCTGCAAAAGATTTAGGCTTGCAGCAGGGATTGCTTCATGATCATCACAGTGAATATTTGCCCAGATGGATCCAAGCAATGCAAAGTTCTTTCCATTGTTCAGTATGTATAAGCTATGGGCTGGCAGAAGAAATCCTTGGGTCTGGATTGACCCAGAAGGTGGACTGACCCGGGCAGTGCCAGGGGTCCTACTGGGTCAATCCAGGTCCGGATGAGCCCGGGAGTCCGGGTCATTCCTGGGTCCGGAAATACCCTGGATAATCTGTCATCTTAGATAGGAAATTGTCAGGAGTTTTCCTAACTAAGTGATGGACTTATAGGGCTGCCTGAAGTGAACTCAGAAAGAAAGAAAAGAAAGCAAAGTTAGTTAAAGTCCAGTTTAGTAAAGTTATTCAAAGCAAGTTCAGTAAAGTTATCCAGAGCAAGTTAGATCAGAAAGCAATAGCAAGCCCAAGTTTGATAGAACTTGTGTCAGAAAAACTATCCAAACCATTGAATACAGAGTTGTGCAGTTTGTACTTTGAAGTTTGGATCCTCTTTGCACTCTCAAAGAACTTGTGTTTGGTTGTTGGTGTGTGTGTGTTGGTGTTAGGTTTCTAGCATCTTCATTTTGCATTCAGCCCTCAGTCAGCATATCATCGCCAAGAGCGCGGAAGAAAGCAGACACAAACTCCGAACCACGATCGGATGTGACGTGGTTAGGAACTCCGTGCTTGGAGAAAACATGGTGGACAAATAATTCCGCTAAACCTTCGGACGTGATTTTGTCATTCATCGGAATAAAGATGCCTTGTTTAGAGGCTTGGTTGATGACGACAAGGATTGCTGTATGTCCGTCGGAGGAGGGGAGTTGTTTGATGAAGTCCATTGATATTGAATCCCATGGTTGGGTGGGAACCGGAAGAGGTTTGAGGAGACCGTAAGGTCTATGTCGACGGGGTTTGTTCCGTCCGCAAACTGTACATGAGCTTACATAGTTGCGAATGAATTCCCGGATCTTCGGCCAAGTATACTGGCGTTGGATTGATTCAAGGGTCCGGTTCTGTCCAAAATGACCTGAAAGTGGGTGATCATGAAAGTATTGTAAAATTTAAGGCAAAGGTTAGAATGGTTAGGAACGTAAATGCAATTGTCAAGTTTTAGCAGTCCATCATGACCTACTGTCCAACAAGTATTGGAATCGTCTTTAGCTAGGGCTAAGCCCGCGATCGCTTCCGGATCCTGTTCAATAGAATCGCAGATAGTGGAATGCAGTGATTGTAGATCCATTACAATTGAAGCGCGAAGCACGTGGCCTTCTAGAAATGTTGCTCGAAGTGAAGTGGTTAGTTGCTCATTGGTAAAGATAGGTCTGAAATTCTGCGGGTTAACTTGTGCGTAACCGTTATCGCCCTCTTTTGGATAGACGTCCCAGCGTCTAGTGAGGGCATTGGGTTTTGCACCCAACTTACCCAGGCGGAAGTGGATCACCATATTGAATTCGTGGAGGAATTCTGACCAGCGGACTTGACGCCGCGTGAGTATTTTGGTGGTTGAGAAGTATTTGAGATTCTTATGGTCGGTAACCACATCAATCGCGTTGCTCAATCCTTCGAGATAATGACACCAAGCTTTGAAAGCCTTGAAAATAGCGAGGAGCTCTTTGTCATGAATGTTGTAGTTAAGCTCTGCAGATTGGAAGGTTTGGGATAGGAACACGATGGGATGAATCTCTCCGTCCGGTAGGAGGATTGAGAGGATCGCAGCTAGCGCGTAGTCCAACGCATCGGTCTCTATAACAAGAGGTAGGTTAGGTTGCCAGTGTGCAAGGATGGGAGCGTGAACGAAGCTGTCTTTGAGTTTGTCAAAGGCTTCTTGGCACTCTTTGGACCTGTTATGATCATGCACGGTTGTAGGGAAAAGGTTGGATTGCAGACTATAAGTCTGCGGGTAAAAGACCGAAAACTGAGATAAATCCTGGTGAGGGTTGGGTGAACCTACAGAGAGGCAGTCGGATGTTGATGCTACTATTAATAGTGTCCCCGACATGCTGCTGTCTGAAAGCAAAGGTGAGAGTAATTCCGATCACGGGATAACTCACGCGATTGTACTTAAGGTGAGGGCTGAGATTGAACTCTATTTGAAAAGGATACACTGTCGAAGTGCGCTATCAAAGTCGATATTTAAACTAAGGACCAACTATTCTACTCTCGTAGCTTTATACTGTAATCGCTACCTAAGGGTCGCTAAGTGATAGTATCCTAGAATAGTATGGTCAAACATGTGGAAGATAAAAGGGGTAAGTATAAAGGGAATGATATAAAAGGATATGTAAAGAAATCAGTTAAGGTGTGAGGGATATAAAAGTGAAGTGTAAAAAGTGAAGTGTAAAAGATCGCGGAGGTAAGCTCCATGACGGAGGAAAGTAATGAAGTCAAATACCGGAAAGATGATTGTCGGGCCCGCGGGAGTTGAACTTAGCATGGTTATAACAGTGCCCCCCATTAGGATCGAGCCCTCGAGGTCCTGTGTAATAGTATGACTAAAATAAATGTGACTGATTAGAAGCAACGGGGATCAAAGTTGAAAAATTGTGATGTGATATGAAAAGCAAAGAAGCGTGAAAATTGTAAGTTGAACTGGCCCTTAAGTCGTGAAGGCTATAAAAGCAGGGCCTTCTCCAAAATCTTTGATAAGTTTTCCTTCTTTCTAACCATGTCCTCCAACACCAACACCAAAACTGCGCAACAACACCGCAACCGACTGCTGGCTGCTCAAGCGGAGCATCAGCGACTTTGTGACGAAGAAATCGCGAGGCAAAAGGCGGAGTTCGCGGCGGAAATGGGGAGACTCGAGGAGGAAGCAGCGCAAGAAGCCGAGGAGGTTAGACTGGCCGAGGAGAGAAAACTCGCAGAGGAGAGGTGATTGGAAGAAGAGAGGATAGAAGCGGAGGAGAAACGAAAAGAGGAGGAGATAAAAGTAGCTGAGGAGAAAAGAGTAGCTGAGGAAAAGAAGAAACAGGAAGTGTTGGCAGAAAAGAAGAAGGCCGAGGAGATAAAACTCGCGGCAGCCAAATGAAGAGAAGAGGATTGTATAGCAGAGAATGCTGCTGCGGATGCTGAGGAAGAACAAGCGCGAGCCGCCGCATTTGCAAAACTAGTAGAAGAAAACAGGAAGGAGAAGGAGAAGGCCGCAAGGGAATTAGAGAAATGGCGGAAACAACCCGCGAAATCACATCGTGGTGTCGATGTTGAAATATTGGTACCACCATCTGGATCGCGACAGAAGATTTTCAAGTCTAAGGCTGTGATTTCCAATGACTCAGATGAGGAGGGTGAAAGCAAGAGTAAGGAGTCAGCTCTGAGGGGAGTCAAGCGCAAGCGGACGATCAAGATGATCGCTGTTACGATCATGCGCATCGGTCGTAGTGCTTCGCACCGACACAGTCAACCATACATGATCAAGTCCGTCATCGATGTGACGCACCGATGACATGGATCAGGTAATCTACTTCCGTGATACTCATCCACCTATCCTCCTTATCCCGTCGCCCCCCCTTTGGACGGGCTATACACCATACCGCCTTCCTCTCCCCATTAGTCCACTGTCTTCCTATCCGCACTCGTTATCTCTACTTCCGATTTGTCGTAACTACTTTAGGATACTCTGTAGCGATACCGGAGATAGCGAACGTAGCATATAAGACTTGCGGTCATAGGTAGAAGCCTTAGTTTTAATATCAAATTGGTACGACTCCCCAACAATCACATAACACTTGCTCCTATCACACTTATACCTCGTTCGACCCCGTCGATCTTCAATCAATACTATCTCGATCTTGAATGAACTCAACACAGACCGCGCAGCATAGCGAGGATACTGTCAATAACGGTATTGAAGGTCCACTTGATCCGCATGCTCCTAACAATCACAAAGGTGAGTATCTTGGTCTTCGACATTTTGGCCACTGAACTTATATTTGTTTAGGGTGGTTTGGATGTGGAAACCAACGCCAACAACAACCCCCTTCCCCCCGATACTTCCCATCCCCACTCCGCGTGTTCACGCTGTGTGATGATTGGTTGACCCTCTGACTGTCGTCCACAATCGACTCAACGGCCAACACAGGCGTGCGAAGTCTGCCACCAGCAAAGACAACAATGTAGCTGGTCCGGTGACAATGCTGCCCATCGATTGCAGGGTAAATGGGTCAAGTTGGATGAGGAGGAGGTTTATGAGGGGCCCGCCACGAGAGCAGGAGAAAGAAGGGTTGAAGGCCTAGGGGTGGCAGAGCAACTGGCCAAGATCGCGAGCCAGAATGGAGAGTTAGTGGATATCGCCCGTTGTTTGCTGGTCCTCCAAGAAAGGATGTTATGTATCATGGTTAGGGCAGAAAGAAGGGTAATCGAAGCAATGGAAGGAAGTGAGAACGGTGAAGATGAAGATGAAGATGGAGAAGGTGAAGAGGATGAGGAGGAAGAAGAAGACGAAGAGGAGAAAAGGAGAAGAGTGATCCGCGAGGGTAAAAAACGCGTGGAGTGAGCTCCGCGACGGACTACTCTATTTACTCTACTTGATTGTGCTTTATCTTTTGTAGTTTTGGTTTTTTGTTTAGTTGTTGTTTTGGTTGTTGTGAATAATGATGTGTTTTGGTTTTTTGTTGTGTTGAGAGTTTCATAAGTAAGAGAAATGATGGAATGAGGATTGCGGGGAGTTTCGGGAGAAAAGGGAGTTGTAAGTAATTGTTCATCGTGACAATAATCGCCGCGGGCCAGGACAGTTATGAGGAGAATCATGATTAGTAAGTAAATGAGGTGAGAGTCCTGATGGAAATGAGGAGGAATCAATAATAATATGTAAGGAACATAAGTGAGGATCATAGTGGACCAGGTTTCTGAGGGTAATGGAGGTGGAAAGCTGGGACAAGTTCGTCCGCGTGAATTTCATTCGCGGCGACCCAGGAGAATTCTTCGTCCGTACCTTCATATCCTGCCGAACAAATGTAGTATCGTATTTTTTGTATCGTCAATCCAATTTTGAATCCAGTACTTCCGTGATGTTGTATTCTTCCTTGCCGTTGACCTCAATGGGGGGCAGCGGAGGTTGAACATGATCGGGAATGGTGTTGGGCGTGTACGGTTCTAGTTAGGATACATGGAAGACAGGATGGACATGATTTAGGTAGGACGGGAGTTTGAGTTTGTAAGATAAAGTACCGACTTGCTTGAGTATGGTGAAAGATCCGAGGTACTTTTCGGCGAATTTGTTGGTACGTCGCATTGTCCGAATGTGCTTTGCCAGCACAAAAAATTCGGGGTGAGTAATTCATTTTCTGTCCGCTTGCTCTTTGTATCGAGCTTGCACGTTAGTAATTTTGTCTCGGAGGAAAGAATGAAGCTCATCAAGATTAACCGCAAAGTCCATTGCTTGGTCGGAGTGAATGTCAATTTCGGGTCTTACTGTGATGTTTGGGTGATAGCCTTTGTTCGCGAAGAACAGAGTTAAACCAGTAGATGCATTAGGGGCATTGTTGTAAGCGAACTCCACGATTGGTAGGAGTTTCGCCCAATCGTCCTGTTGGTATGCACAGTAGATTCAGATGTACTGTTCCATGTCGTGACAACCAAGTACTTACATCATTTTCTTTCTTTCATTTTCACATGCTCTAGTAACCACATGACCATGTTCATTACTCATCGTTCATCTGACCACTCACTCTCGCGCTGTCATTAGTTTATTGTTCTTTCCTTATTCCTCATTCGCTCTTCACTATTTCACTCTCGCGCTCTTGTTCTTTGTTCCTTGTTCTTTTACCCTTGTCCCTTACCCTGGTTCCTATTGTTTCAGACCCGTATATATAGTACAGTAGACAGCTACCAGTTCCCTATCTCAACCTCTTGGTCTTTGGGAACTAGGTTCGTGTTTGTATCTTCATTTACACTCAATATTGACTTGGTCTTTGGGAACTAGCTTGCCTTATTTGACCCTTGTGATTGGCCCTTCGTGCTATCAAAGTTGCTGAGATCACTTTTCCTTTCTGCCTTTGTGTGTTGAGCGTTACTCACACTCAGGTTGGTGCTTGTGCTGTGCTTTCGATCACTTCTCATTGTCGCTTCCGCCTACGTCGCGACATTCCAGAGTTTGGTTGACTCGTTTGGTTTGTCCATTGGCTTCTGGGTGATATCCTGAGGTGAAGTGAAGTTTCATAGAAAGAGCTTTGCCAATGAAGTAAGATAAACTGGTCTGTGTATAGACCTGCGAGGATCCAGTCGGGTCTTCACAATGCGTGTACTCTGATAACCTCCTAGTTTCGTTAACCTCTAACGAATATAAACTTTAGACAATGTTAAACTTATGTGAGAGAAAGAGAGGGGGATAAAGAACTCGATTTTCACCTCATTGGTGAGAATACATATATATAAACGTTAAGGCTACCGCGCGTGCTCTTGCGCCGCCTGACTATGATATATATCACAACGATCGAACTCCTAAGAGGCGTAAGGAACAAGCAAGAAAAAAAAAGAGAAATTACAAGGATCAACCTCATTTCATGAAAACTTGACACTATACAGCCCGGGTATCACACTAGACAACGACTTGTTTGTTTGCCTATCATCATCAGCAGCAACGGAGAGGGTCCCAAGCTCATCGTTGTGAACAAGGTGTGAACCAAGGCCGCCGTCGTGCCTTGTAGTCGATCAACGAGGGAAAGGAAATAATGGTTGAAATTTGAATAATTTGAGTTTTGAAGTTTGCGTGACTGAGAGAAGGAATAACTAAAAGAGAGATGAAAGATTGAAAGGAACAGTGAATGAATACACGCCAAATGTCCTTGACCTCTTCTCCTTCCATCAATCCTTTTCCTTCATCCTACAAATAACACCTCGAGATTCATGTCGTGTCCGAGAGTCCGGAGTGTTGTATTTAGAGTCAAAGATGAAGAAAATGAGAAGAAAAGATACAAGGCAACATGAAGGGTGACGAGCTTGTAGGTAGTGGAAGTAAGAATGAGAGAAGAAAAGAATTGTCACAGCACAAGGTGCTGTTACTGTTGGAAGGTTCTCACAAATTTATCATGTAGAAGGAAATTATTTCCCACCACTTGTTTATGAATCCAATTTTATATATATAGCGTACAATGTAATTTCTCTAAGGAAGACTGTCTACCAGGAAGGCAGATAGTCCTCCCACACTGAGAGTGCGGAAGAAAGCAGATACGGACTCCAAGCCGCAATCGGAAGTGACATGGTTCAAAACTCTGTGCTTGGAGAAAACGTGATGGACAAATAACTCCGCTAGTCCTTCGGAGGTGATTTTGTTGTTTGTTGGGATGAAAATACCTTGTTTAGAGGCACGATCAACAATGATGAGAATTGCTGTATGTCCATCGGGAGAGGGGAGTTGTTTGATGAAGTCCATTGATATTGAATCCCATGGTTGGGCGGGAACCGGAAGAGGTTTGAGGAGACCGTAAGGTCGGTGTCGATGGGGTTTGTTTCATCCGCAAACTGTACATGAGCTGACATAGTCAAACGAATTCACGAATCTTCAGCCAGGTGTAATGGTGTCAGATTGAATCGAGAGTCTGGTTCTGTCCAAAATGACCTGAAAGGGGGTGATCATGAAAATATTGTAAAATTTTAAGGCAAAGGTTAGAATGGTTAGGAACGTAAATGTGATTGTCAAGTTTTAGCAGTCCATCATCACCTACTGTCCAATGAGTATTGGAATCGTCTTCAATCCTGTTCAATAGAATCGCGGATGGTGGAATGGAGCGAGTGTAAATCCATTACGATCGAAGTGCGAAGCGTGGGACCTTCTAGAAAATGTGCTCGGAAAGAAGTGGTTAGTTGTTCATTGGTAAAGATAGGTCTGAAATTCTGCGGGTTAACTTGCGCGTAGCCGGTATCCCCCTCTTTTGGATAAACGTCCCAGCGTCTAGTGAGGGCACCGGGTTTAGCACCCAACTTACCCGGACGAAAACGGATTACCATGTTGAACTGGTGGAGGAATTCTGACCAGCGGACTTGACGCCGCATGAGTATTTTGGTGGTCAAGAAGTATTCGAGATTCTTGTGGTCAGTGACCACATCAATTGCGTCACCCAATCCCTCGAGGTAGTGATGCCAAGCTTTGAAAGTCTCGAAGATAGCGAGGAGCTCTTTGTCATGAGTGTCTTAGTTAAGCTCTGCAGCTTGAAAAGTTCGGGATAGGAAAGCGATTGGGTGAATCTCGCCATCCGGTAGGAGCATCGAGAGGATCGCAGCTAGCGCGTAGTCCGACGTGTTGGTCTTGACGATGAGAGGAAGGTTAGGTTGCCAGTGCGCTAGGATAGGAGTGTGAATGAAGCTGTCTTTGAGTTTGTCGAAGGCTTCTTGGCACTCTGTGGACCATAACCATGATACATCCTTTCGCGTGAGCCGCGTCATTGGTAGTACAATTTCGCTATAATTATAAATAAAATGTTGATAGAAATTAGCAAAACCTAAGAAAGATTGAACGTCTTTGACTTTGCGGGGGACCAGCCAGTCAACAATAGCTTGAACTTTGTCTTTCGACATCGTTAAGCCCTCTGGAGAAAGAATGTAACCAAGATACTCGACCGTGTCGACACCCCATTCGCATTTGGCGAGGTTTGCGAACAAACAATGTTTATGGAGTTGACGGAGAACCTCGCGGACATGTTCGCGATGAGATTTCTCGTCGTCCGAGTAAATGAGTATATCGTTGACATAGACGATAACATTAACATCTAAAAGGTCAGCGAAAATGTGATTGACAAAACACTGGAAGGCCGCAGGAGCGTTAGTGAGACCAAACAGCATAACCTTCCAACCGTAGGAACCCCATTGGTCTTCGTATCCGCGGAGTCGGGTGAGGTTGAAGCAGCTTGCGCTGAAACTTCAGAATGGATTGCTCGTAATAAAATAGGTTCGCATTTAGCGGCCTTACATGCGCGGTTGAAAAGGACCGCGTTTACTAGAGCAATGTCAACTTCGGGATTTTCGAGTTTTGAAGCGGCCAATTGAGTGACCAAAGGGTAGGTGTGGATGGGTTCAAAGAGGAATTTATCCGATAAAGGATGAGGTGAGGAGCGAGAGCGCAATTGAGAGGAAGGGCGCGAAGTCTTCTTCAATCAATTGCGGTGAGGCTGATCCGGTGCAGGATCAGTTAATTCCGGAGATATCTCTCGCGGAATTGAGGACGTCGGGGTGAGGGACTCAACTTGCTTGGTGGAATGGAAAGTGATGTTTCGAGATACCCAGTCAATCAACGGATTGTAGCAGGTTAAGAAACTGTAACCTAATATGGCTTTGCAAGAGGAGTTGAGTGAGGTGACATAGAATGTCAGTAGTAGCAGCTTGCTAGAGGGAAATCAAACATTAAGAGTGGTGGTCTCAGTGATTGGTTTGGGTGACAATGAACCATCGAAAAGTCGGAGATTGATTGGAGGGATAGGTGAAGTGGGTAAACTATTTGCTTTTACAAAAAGTGAATCAATAAAACAGTCAGTAGAACCAGAATCAAGTAAAGAGATAAAAGATAGTGTTGCGGTGGAGGAATTGGAAGAAACACTGCGAGCCGGTAAATCTAAAGTTAATGATAAAGTGAAAGATTGTTTGTCATAAGTGTTACGGTTGTGCTTCCGGACTCCCGTATAGAGCTTCCGACTTCGGACATGGACTTGGTATCATTCATAATTACTTCCGAGATCGATTGCTTCGATCGAGTCGTACGAGGCATTCGGTTATTGAATGCTGAGTGCTCCGACTTTATTGTCTTTTTAATTATATTGATGATGTCGATTTATATTCTTTATTGTTTTTTACTTACAGCTCTTATTGTTATAGATTTAACAATTAGGAATACAGGTATATAAGCTGTAGCATCTTGTACATAGTTCCTCAGTTTAAATATCAACTTAGATTGCTGCTGAACTCCGTCCGGAACTCTCTCTTCTAATCGCCTAACGTTCGCACTATAACCGATCGTTATCCGGACGTCTCTATACTCTTACTCGTCACTCTGAACATTCACCGAACCGTACGACGAAGCGGGGGCACTACCGAAAGTAGTGTCAAGGTTCTAGTTCATCTTTATCATCTTCCGTTGTAATCGAGCTGACCGATTATCTTCGATTACTCCCCTTGAGACTTCGGTTATAAACCATAGTCTCGATTCCTACCGATCACTCTCAGATCACTTCGATTCATCCAATACCTTCTAAGACTCGACGGAACCTCACCGGCACAGTCTTAACAGTATATTTAAACTACTACTCGCATTCGTCATTATCCATTTCTATACTCATTATCCATGGCGCCTCCAATGACTCGTCAAGCCCGTAGGAATAGGCCAAGAACGTTGACCGGCACTACCGACAACTCGGACGTTCCGACACAGGCTGAAGAGCCAAACCCTTTTGTCGCCAACACGCAATCTTTCGCGCCCTATTCAGAATCCATTTCGGCCTTAAGAGGTCGAAGAAGAAACAACATTTTCGGACCCACTACTGCAGCATCACTACCAACAACTGAAGTAGCACCTGAAGTTGCAATCGGTGGAACGACCGAAACAATGGATTATGAATTCCAAACTCTTTACACTGCCTCTGGAATGCCTGTCCAAGTCAGGACACCTCGAAGAAACACTCACATTGCTACGACATCATCGAATACCATCATACCTCCGTCTCCTACGGTAGCTACGATTATGGGACAGATTTTATCCCGTAACACGCCAACAGGACCTCAAATCCCGGAAGGACCGGAAGATGAGGAAGGAGAGGATCTCGAGGGAAATATTAATCGAGAGAATCAAGATGGTGAGGAAGTAGTCGATGAAGAGCCGGCTGATCCGGAACTACCTGGCGATGGTGGACCGGATGGACCGGGAGGACCAGGCGGACCAGGCGGTGGTGGTCCCGGAGGACCGGGAGGTCCAGGGGGACCAGGTGGAGGATCCGAAGGATCGAATAGTCCCCGGAGACCATTTTTTCCACCAAACAACAATGCTTCCGAAAGGGAGTTTCTCCAAACGTTCCAAGCTTTCCGGGGAACACTCGACGGGTTAGGTAATGCTATCGCTAACTTACGACCAGAACCTTCCGAATCGAGCAAAGCAAAAGTAAAGGAACCGGACGTATTCGATGATTCCGATCCTCGGAAGCTTAAAACATTCCTTGTTTCCCTATCTCTCGTCTTTCTTGATCGCCCTAACTACTTCACTGATCAACAAAAGATAGCTTACGCTCTGTCTTATTTGAGTGGATCCGCTCGCGAATGGTTCGAGCCGGATATCCTCGATCCAAACGCGATCACTCTCCCGATGTGGACGAGCTCTTTCACAGCACTAGTGAAAGAGTTACAAGACAATTTTGGTCTGTACGACGCGCAAGGAGATGCTGAGGATAAGTTGGGGAACTTGAGAATGAAGGAGAATGAATTGGTTCGTAAATTCAACATTCGATTCAATTCACTCGCTGCTCTCACCGATTGGAACGCAAGTTCCTTGAAGTGGGCCTACCAGCACGCACTTGCGTCCAGAATCAAGGACGAAATGGCTCGTGTTCCGGAGCCTCGAAACCTCGCCGAATATCGGGCGGAGGTTCTTCGAATCAACAACCGGTACTGGCGGAGGGAAGAAGAAAAGAAACGGGAGTCTTCGAGACAGACCGGGTCGAGTTCGGGCGGTAAGGGTTCGAATTTCGGCAAGAAGGGTTCTCAGAACAACTTTTCTACTCAATCTTCTACCACGTCGGATACTCAGTCTAAAGGCAAGAATAACCCGCAGACTACCGGACAGAGTCAAGGGAAGAAGCCTTGGTTCAATAAGAACAAGTCGACCGGAACAAATTTCAACGGTCAATCTTCGACTGCTTCGACTAGTCAACAGCCGAAACCGCACCAAAAACATCTCGGACCGGATGGCCACGTCAAGCCAGAAGAGAAGGAGAGACGCAGGAAGTTCAACCTGTGCATGTTTTGTGGCGGTAAGCACAAATTGGAAGATTGCCCGAATCGAAAATCCAATCAGCCTCGCGGTCGAGCAGCCGAGGTTGAGGATGTAGTTACGGACATCCAATCGTCTTCGGACGATTCGGAAAAATGATCCGCAACTCGTACCCCAGTACGAAGCGAGAGTTGCGTTGATCCGGTTCGTACTAACCAAGGGGAAGTAGTTTTAAACGCATCCGCTCTTTCTGAATATGAACGATCTCTCCGTTTTTCTTTATCTACCGAATTCCAATCGCCAGACGAACCGGCTGGTACATTATCTCTTATTCATTTTCCTTGTTTACTTGATTCCGGTTCCACAGACTCTTTCATCGATTCTTCTTACGTACAGAATCACTCCATTCCGACCACATCTATACCTCCGATTAATCTTCGATTGTTCGATGGTTCTCTAACCGCGAATTCTATCTCGGAAACAGCTGAACTATTGGTTTGTTTTCCGACCGGCGAGTCTTTTTTGATTAACTTTTATGTTACTTCATTGGATTCATCTTGCAAAGCTGTATTAGGATATAGTTTCTTGTCCCGCTACAATCTGTTGATTGATTGGGTTACAAAAACGATTTCTTTCCGAAACACTAATCGAGCTGATATCTACCAGACGTCTTCACTTCCGGACCCTCCGGTTACGGAAACTGTTATGATCATGCACGGGTCGTAGGGATAAGTTGGATCGCGGACTATAAGTCCGCGGGGTAAAAGACCGATCACCAAGATAAATCCCGGTGAGGGTTGGGTGGACCTACGGAGAGGTAGTCGGACGTTGACGCTACTATCAATAGCGTCCCCGACACGCCGCTGTCCGAAAGCGAGGTTGAGGGTAATTCCGATCGCGGGAGGAACTCACGCGATCGTACTTAGGATGAGGTTGAGATTTAACTCTATTTGAAATACACTGTATGAGTGCGCTATCAAAGTCGATATTTAAACTAAGGACCAACTATTCTACTCTTGTAGCTTTATACTGTAGTCGCTACCTAAGGGTCGCTAAGCGATAGTATCCTAGAATAGTATGGTCGAACATGAGGAAGATAAAAGGGGAAAGTATAAAGGAAATGATATAAAAGGATATATAAAAAGTCGGCTAAGTGTGAGGGATATAGAAGCGAAGTGTAAAAGGATCGCGGAGGTAAGCTCCGCGACGGAAGAAAATAGCAAAGTCAAATACCGGGGAATGATCGTCGGGCCCGCGGAAGTTGAACTTGGCATGGTCGTAACAGAAACGGAAGTGCCGATTCCACCTCAGGAATCTTTACTAGCGAAACCCGGAACAAATCAATCCAAACCTCGCTCTCGCCTCACACCTCGTCCACTCTCGGACAAATTTCCTTACGAACCCATTTACTACTATCCGAGTCTTGCACAAATGGGATCACGTACCGAATCTGTGATTAAACCGGATGTCGACATCGCGCTTTTAGGGGCAGTCGCGTTCAATCGGGTCTGTAAAGACGCCGGATTCGAACCAATTCTTTTTCATTATCTTCCTAGCGAACTTACTGCTAAAGGTTCTAGCACTGAAGAGTTTGAAGCTCAGAAGTCAGAATCAACCCTTCCGCAACAATACACGGACTACGCCAATGTTTTCGACAAATTGTCTTCGGAAGAACTTCCGGAGCATCGATCATACGATCTCAAGATTGATTTAGAGGAAGGCGCTGAACCACCACTTGGACGGATCTATCCGCTCTCTCTGAAAGAGCTGGAAGCCCTCCGAGATTTCCTGGACAAGCAACCCGCTGCCGGAATTATCCAGACTTCTTCATCACCATACGGAGCACCCGTTCTATTCGCTCCGAAGAAGGATGGTTCACTACGCCTGTGCGTCGACTTCCGAGGCATCAATCGAATCACCAAAAAGGATCGATACCCTCTACCACTCATTTCCGACCTACTCGATGCGCCTCGAAAGGCTGCAATCTACACGAAACTTGATCTAGCCCATGCCTACCACCTTGTACGAATCGCCGAAGGTGACGAATGGAAGACCGCCTTTCGAACATGCTACGGCTCGTACGAATGGAAGGTCATACCGGAAGGCCTTACAAACGCTCCGGCTGCTTTTCAACGGTTTGTCAACACTATCTTTGCAGATTTACTTGATGTCTACGTTATTGTCTACATTGACGACATTCTTGTATATTCAGACAATCCAAAGGATCACGAAAAGCACGTCCGGGAGGTACTTCGACAACTCTGAGAAGCAAAACTCTACTGCAACCTCGCAAAATGCTTCTTCGGTGTCGATACCGTCGAATACCTTGGCTACATCCTTTCGCCTGCAGGCCTCACTATGGCCGCTGACAAGATCCAAGTTATCGTCAAATGGCCGGTACCTCGGAAAGTCAAGGATATTCAATCCTTCTTAGGATTTTCAAATTTCTACCGACGATTTATTTATAATTATAGCGACATTGTTATACCACTTACCCGGCTCACGCGGAAAACTGTCGACTGGATATGGACAGCCAAATGTCAATCTGCTTTCGAAAACCTCAAATACGCTTTTACTCACGCACCAATCCTTGCTCACTGGGAACCGAACCGGCCACTCATTGTCAAGACCGACGCTTCGGACTATGCAATCGCAGCTATCCTTTCAATTATGCTCGATGACAGTGAAATTCATCCCGTCGCATTTCTTTCCCGCACTCTCAATTCTGCTGAGCTTAACTACGATACTCACGACAAGGAACTACTAGCTATTTTCGAGGCTTTAAAGCGTGGAGACACTATCTGATGGTTCCGGAGACCCAATCAATGTGGTCACCGATCACAAAAACCTTGAGTATTCTCTACCACTAAAATTCTGACCCGGAGACAGGTCCGATGGTCCGAATACCTGCATCAATTCAACATGGTTATTCGATTCAGACCGGCAAACTTGGCGAGAAACCAGACTCTATCACTAGACGATGGGACATCTACCCAAAAGAGGGGGATATCGGCTATGCCCAAGTCAATCCACAGAACTTTAGACCCATATTCACTAACGAACAGTTCACCACTTCTCTCCGAGCTACTTTCCTCGAGGGTCCGATCCTCCGAGCTTCGATCGTTATGGACATCAACGCTTTACATGAAGCCATTCGCAACTCGCTTTTGATCGATCCGGAATCGGCACTTGGACTCACCTTTGTTCAAGACTCCACTAAACCTCGATGGACTATGGGTGAAGATGGTTTGTTACAACTCGACAATCGAATCTACGTTCCGAATCATTCGGATCTACGGTTACAAGTATTACGCTATTCCACGATCATCCACTTTCAGGTCATTTCGGTCAAAACCAAACTCTCGAAACTATTCGACGACAGTATACCTGGCCGAAGATTCGAGACTTCGTACGAGATTACGTTGCTTCTTGCACCACTTGCGGAAGAAACAAATCACGTCGACATCGACCTTATGGACTACTCAAACCACTTCCGGTTCCCTTACGACCTTGGGACTCAATCTCGATGGACTTTATCGAGGAGCTTCCGATGTCGGACGGTTACAATTCCATCCTAGTCATCGTGGATCGAGCTTCGAAACAATCCATATTCATTAAGTGTCATACTACGATTACATCCGAACAGTTAGCTGAATTATTCGTCATTCACGTTTTTCTAAACATGGAGTTCCGAACCACGTAACCTCCATCGAGGTTCCGAGTTCGTCTCTGCTTTCTTTCGAGCACTCGGGCAGTCGCTCAACATGGAACTTCACTACACTTCCGGATATCACCCCGAAGCTGACGGACAAACCGAACGTGTCAACCAGACCTTGACAGTACATTCGTATTTACTGCAACTATCAACAGGATAACTGGTCCAGCCTACTTCCAATGGCTGAGTTCGCTTACAATAACGCACCAACGCTTCGACTGGAATCACACCATTCTTCGCCAACAAAGGCTACCATCCGAACATCTCGATTAGACCGGAAGTCGATATTCGATCTGACCGAGCTCACGACTTCGTCGCCAACTTAGACGAAGTTCACTCCTTCCTTCGGGACGAGATTTCGAACGCTCAGAAAAAGTACAAAGACCAAGCCGATCGAAAACGAATCTCCGCTCCAGAATTCCAAATTGGCGCTGAAGTCTTTGTCTTAGCAAAACACATTCGAACCACTCGACCGACTCCGAAGTTCTCGGAGAAGTATCTTGGACCTTTCAAGGTTATCGAACGCATCGGCACTCTCGCCTACAAGATACAACTACCCGACTACCTTTCCCGAATTCATCCAGTATTCCACGTCTCGCAACTGGAACCTTATACTCCAAACCCCATTCCGAATCGTTCGCAACCTCCGCCACCTCCGATCGAAGTCGATGGTGAACAGGAGTTTGAAGTTGCAGAAATTTTAGATTCGAAGATGGACCGACGCTTTCGACGTTGTCCGTTGCGATACTTCATTCGATGGAAAGGATACGAAGGTACCGATGAGGAGTTCTCATGGATTGGAGCTGATGAAATGCACGCCGAAGAATTACTTGAAGAATTCCATAAACGATACCCACTCAAGCCCAGACCTCTACCGGACATCACCGATTAATATTCGTATGCTTTTACTTATTTCTTTTATTCTATTCTTTTCTTCCTTCTTTCCGAACGGTTGAAATCGACCGGGGGGATAAACGCCATGATAGCTTATTGAGCGTTTATCCCTACCCGGAAGATCGACACCAATCAAAACTATCGGACATCTCAGTCCTATTTAAACTCAAAATTCTTCTAAGTCCATTTCGGACGTCTTTTCGATTACTTTCGAACGATTTTTCAAATTGGTTACAAAAATCTATTTAAAGTCCCTGATCGGAATGCAATCGATTTACAAAAAACAAAAAATATATACAAGTCCAAGAGGAAGCTATCGAAACGGTCGCTCATTCCTTCCGACCTTTCCCTTTTCGATCCCCAGTCCTTTTCACCCGATCCTCCTCGGACTCTTCTTCTTCTTCATCTTCCTCTCTGTTCGCCTCTTCGAGTTTCCGGACACGAAGGATCAAGTATCGAAGCATCTCCTCCTGGAGATTGATTCTTGTGTTAAGATCTCGGACGTTAGTCCGGAGATCGTCGATTGTCTGGCTGCTGGTCGATGCAACCGGGCTTCCCATCTTGACGCGTTTACTCCTTCGAGGATAGTCGTCCGGTACGAGCGAGCACCGGACCTTCGCCTTTCTGCAACCTTGGCAAGAGGCAGAACCAGCTCCTACCATCTCGCACTTGAGCGCTTCAGGATGCATCGACTGCACCGCGATTGTTTCGGAGATGAAGGAGGGGGATCTTCAGGACCTTTGTCGTCATCCGAATCCGAATCGACGTAGTCGTCGTCATCGCCCGGGTTCGGGTCTCCGCCTTCGGGGTCTCCGGATGGAACAGCCTAAGAAAAGGAAGTTAGTCGCTTGAAAATGGGAACATAAGATCACTCACCACCATTACTACCCTCTTCCGTTTCTTACCGACCACGACCGTTGAGGTTTCGCTAGCCGGCTGTAGTCGAAGTAAGCGGTTAGAGAGGTTAAAGCAAGATGGCTACTCACCGAGCTCATCTGCTTCTCCTTCTTCTTCCTTTCGATCTGTGCGCAGACCAGCGCCGCCGTTTCCATTCTCCTATCCATCTCTGCCTTCTTTCGATTCTCCTTGGCGGCCTTCCTCGCTGCTTCGGCAGCCTTCGATTGTTCCTCGGCCATTCTTCTCTCCTTAGCCTTTTTGGCCTCCTCGGCCGCTCTTCTCGCTGCTTCGGCAGCCCTCGACTCTTCTTCCTTCCTACGCCTCTCCATTTCCTCCTTCTTTTTCTTCTCCTCGGCTTCTCTTTTTTTCTCCTCTTTCTTTCGACGGATTTCCGCCAATCGAGCCTCGGCCGCAGCCTCGGCTTCTTCCTCTGCCTTTCTTTGTTCGGCTTCCCTTCTAGCCCTCTCCTCCCTCTCCTCTTTCTTCTTTTGAATGAGCAGGAGCTCAGCTTGTTCTTCGTCGTCGGACGGGCTGTTGGCACGAGAGTTGGCAGGGGACATGATGGTAGAAGTAAGAGAAAAGTGGGGACTTGAAAATTTTTTCTCGCTTGGTTCATATACTGCGCCATCATTTACGTATTGATCGATCGATCTCGATCTCTTCACTTTTCACCAAGTCACACTTCAAGTTCGAACACTTGACCGGGTCGACTCTGGCGACTTCGTACGAGGCTTTCGAGGGCAAAAGCCTAACAGGGGGATACTGTTACAGGTATGCTTCCGGACCTCCGTACAGAGCTTCCGACTTCGGACGTGGACTTAGGATAATTCATGCTTACTTCCGAGATCGATTGCATCGATCGAGTCATACGAAGCATTCGTTTATCAAATGCTAAGTATTTCGACTTTATTGTCTTTTCTATTTATATTGATGACGTCGATTTATATTCTTTATTGTTTTTTACTTACAGCTCTTATTGTTATAGATTTAACAATTAGGAATACAGGTATATAAGCTGTAGTATCCTGTACATAGTTCTTCAGTTTAAATATCAACTTAGATTGCTGCTGAACTCCGTCCGGAACAACTCTCTCCTCTAATCGTTTAACGTTCGCACTATAACCGATCGTTATCCGGACGTCTCTATACTCTTACTCGTCACTCTGAACATTCACCGAACCGTACGACGAAGCGGGGGCACTACCGAAAGTAGTGTCAAGGTTCTAGTTCATCTTTATCATCTTCCGTTGTAATCAAGCTGACCGATTATCTTCGATTACTCCCCTTGAGACTTCGGTTATAAACCATAGTCTCGATTCCTACCGATCACTCTCGGATCACTTCGATTCATCCTATCTCTTCTAAGACTCGACGGAACCTCACCGGCACAGTCTTAACATGGCGCCGCAAAGGAGTGGTTCGAACCAGACATTCTGGATCCGGATCTCGCGGAGATGCCCGCCTGGACGTCCTCCTTCGCGTCACTGGTGAAGGAACTACAGGACAATTTCGGTATGTACGACGCACAGGGAGAGGCCGAGGATAAACTCGGGACGTTGAGGATGAAGGAATCCGACAACGTACGGACTTACAACATCCGTTTCAACACTCTCGCGGCGTCTACAAACTGGGACTCCCAAGCCCTTAAGTGGGCATATCAACGCGGCTTGGCAAGCCGTATAAAAGACGAAATGGCCCGTCTTCCAGAGCCCGCTAATCTCGCGGACTACCGGAAAGAAGTCCTTCGCGTGGACAACCGGTACTGGAGACGGGAAGAAGAGCGGAAACGCGAAAACGCCTGTTCGACGGTTGCGACTTCATTCTCGAAGTCGTCAACTACATCCTCGAAGAACTCGCCAAGTTCTTCTCCATCACCCTCCTCCGCGGCCTTCTCGACTAAAGGATCGGGAAAACAAGGTAAGCCTAGCGGAGGCAACCACTCGTCTTCGACGGTTCAGCATCGACGCGATCGTCGATCGCTGCTAACCTAGGTTCTGACGGTAAACTCCTCCCTAGCGAGGCAGAGCGCCGGAAGAAGTTGGGTCTTTGTGGTTTCTGCGGCGGGAAGCATAGGTTTGAAGATTGCGAGCGGAAGAAGGCTCGCGAGACTCGAGGCCGAGCTGCAGAGACGCAGGAGAGTGTAGAGACGACTTCCGTGGATTCGGAAAACTGATCAGCAGTCCTGTACCCCGGTACGACACGGGAGTTGCGTTGATTCAGATCGTACCACGCGGGAAGTAAAACTCAACGCGTCCACTCTTTCATATGACGAACAATCTTTCACTTTATCGCTAACTTTAGATTTACCGGCTCGCGGCGATTCTTCCGATTCCTCCGCCGCGACGCTATCCTTTATCTCTTTACTTGATTCTGGTTCTACTGATTGTTTTATTGACTCGCTTTTTGTAAAAGCTAATAGTTTACCAACTTCACCCATCTCCCCAATCAATCTCCGCCTTTTCGATGGTTCATTGTCACCTAAGCCGATCGTCAGACTACCACTCTCAACGTTCAATTTCCCTCTGGCGAGCTGCTACTACTGACATTCTATGTCACCTCACTCGACTCCTCTTGCAAAGCTGTATTAGGTTACAGTTTCTTAACCCGCTACAATCCGTTGATTGACTGGGTATCTCGAAACATCACTTTCCGTTCCACTAAGCAAGTTGAGTCCCTCACCCCGACGTCCTCAACTCCGCGGGAGATATCCCCGGAGTTAACTGATCCTGCGCCGGATCAGCCTCACCCCAATCGATCGAAGAAGACTTCGCGCCCTTCCTCTCGATCGCGCTCTCGCCCTCACCTCATCCTTAACGGACAAATTCCTCTTTGAACCCATCTACACCTATCCCTCGGTCGCTCAATTGGCCGCTTCTAAGCTCGAAAATCCCGAAGTCGACATCGCTCTAGTAAACGCGGTCCTTTTCAACCGCGCATGTAAGGCCGCTAAATGCGAACCTATTTTACTACGAGCGATCCATTCTGAAGTTTCAGCGCGAGCTGCTTCAACCTCACCCGACTCCGCGGAGACGAAAACCGATACTTCCAGCTTACCGCCGGAGTATGCGGAATTCGCCGACGTATTCGACGAAGTGGATTCCGAAGTGCTGCCAGAGCACCGCCCTTACGACCTCAAGATTGATTTGGAGCCTGGCGCCGAACCCCCGATCGGTCGCCTTTACCCTCTTTCTGCAAAGGAACTTGAAGCTCTTCGCGAGTTTATCGACAACACTCGAAACAGGTGCTATCCAACCATCCACCTCTCCTCACGGGGCTCCGGTACTTTTTGTTCCGAAGAAGGATGGTAAACTCCGTCTCTGTGTAGACTTCCGCGGTCTTAACAAGATCACCAAGAAAGACCGCTACCCTTTACCCTTATTTCTGATCTCTTGGACGCTCCTAAGAAAGCTAAGTTTTATACCAAACTCGATCTCACTCACGCATATCATCTAGTCCGAATCGCGGAAGGCGACGAATGGAAAACCACCTTCAGAACCCGTTGGGGTTCCTATGAATGGAAGCTTATGCCATTGGCCTTACTAACGCTCCCGCGGCCTTCCAACGATTCGTCAATCACATTTTCGCTGACCTTTTAGATGTTAATGTTATCGTCTATATGACGATATACTTATTACTCGGACGACGAGAATCGCATCGCGAACATGTCCGCGAGGTTCTCCGTCGACTCCGTAAACATCGTTGTTTGCGAACCTCGCCAAATGCGAATGGGGTGTAGACACGGTTGAGTATCTTGGTTATATTCTTTCTCCGGAGGGCTTAACGATGTCGAAAGACAAAGTTCAAGCTATCGTTGACTGGCCGGTCCCCGAAAAGTCAAAGACGTTCAATCCTTCTTAGGTTTCGCTAATTTTATCGACGTTTTATTTATAATTATAGCGAAATGTACTTCCGATGACGCGGCTCACGCGAAAGGACGTATCATGGTTATGGTCCAAGGAGTGCCAAGAAGCTTCGACAAACTCAAGGACAGCTTCGTTCATGCTCCCATCCTCGCACACTGGCAACCTAACCTACCCCTTATCGTCGAAACCGACGCGTCGGACTACGCGCTAGCCGCGATCCTCTCGATCCTCCTACCGGACGGAGAGATTCATCCAATCGCTTTTCTATCCCGAACCTTCCAAGCTGCAGAGCTTAACTACGACACTCATGACAAAGAGCTCCTCGCTATTTTCGAGGCTTTCAAAGCTTGGCGTCACTATCTCGAAGGATCGGGCGACGCGATTGATGTGGTTACAGACCACAAGAATCTCGAATACTTCTCGACCACCAAAATCCTCACGCGGCGACAAGTCCGTTGGTCAGAATTCCTCCACCAGTTCAACATGGTGATCCGCTTCCGCCCGGGTAAGTTGGGTGCAAAACCCGATGCCCTCACTAGACGCTGGGACGTCTATCCTAAAGAGGGGGATACCGGCTACGCGCAAGTTAACCCGCAGAATTTCAGACCTATCTTTACCAATGAACAACTAACCACTTCTCTTCGAGCAACTTTTCTAGAAGGCCCCGCGCTTCGTGCGGCGATCGTAATGGACTTGCAATCACTCCATTCCACTATCCGCGATTCTATTGAACAGGATCCGGAAGCGATCGCGGGCTTAGCCCTAGCAAAAGACGATTCCAATACTCGTTGGACAGTAGGTGATGATGGACTGCTAAAACTTGATAACCGCATCTATGTTCCTAACCATTCTAACCTTCGCCTTAAAATTTTACAATATTTTCACGATCACCCCCTTTCAGGTCATTTTGGACAGAACCGGACTCTCGAATCAATCCGACGCCATTATACTTGGCCGAAGATCCGGGAATTCGTTCGCGACTATGTCAGCTCCTGTACAGTTTGCGGACGAAACAAACCCCGTCGACACCGACCTTACGGTCTACTCAAACCTCTTCCGGTTCCCGCCCGACCATGGGATTCAATCTCGATGGACTTCATCGAACAACTCCCCTCTTCCGACGGACATACAGCCATTCTCGTCGTCGTCGACCGGGCCTCTAAACAAGGTATTTTCATCCCGACGAACGACAAAATCACCTCCGAAGGACTAGCGGAGTTATTCGTCCATCACGTTTTCTCCAAGCACGGAGTTCCGAACCACGTCACTTCCGATCGCGGCTCGGAATTCGTGTCTGCTTTTTTCCGCGCTCTCGGCGAAGCTCTTTCTATGAAACTTCACTTCACCTCAGGATATCACCCAGAAGCCGACGGACAAACAGAACGAGTCAACCAGACTCTGGAACAGTACATCCGGATCTACTGCGCATACCAACAGGACGATTGGGCGAAACTCCTGCCGATCGCGGAGTTTGCGTACAACAATGCTCCTAATGCCTCTACTGGTTTAACTCCGTTCTTTGCGAACAAAGGCTATCACCCAAACATCTCGGTAAGACCCGAAATTGACATTCGCTCCGACCGAGCAATGGATTTTGTGGTTAATCTTGATGAGCTTCATTCCCTCCGAGACGAAATTACTAACGCGCAAGCTCGATACAAAGAGCAAGCGGACAGAAAACGAATTACTCACCCCGAATTCCCTATTAATTCACAGGTTTATGTGCTAGCAAAGCACATCCGGACAACGCGACCCACCGACAAATTCGCCGAAAAGTACCTCGGACCTTTCACCATACTCGAGCAAGTCGGTACTCTTTCCTACAAACTTCAACTTCCGTCCTACCTTAATCGTATCCACCCCGTCTTCCATGTATCCCAACTAGAACCGTACACACCCAACACTATTCCCGATCGAGTTCAACCTCCGCCGCCCCCCGTCGAGGTCGACGGCGAGGAGGAATACAACATCGCGGAAGTACTGGATTCGAAATTGGATCGACGATATAAAAAATGCCCTTTACGATACTATATTCGTTGGGCAGGATACGAAGGTACGGACGAAGAATTCTCCTGGGTCGCCGCGAACGAAATTCACGCGGACGAACTTGTCCCAGCGTTCCACCTCCGTTACCCTCACAAACCTGGTCCACTATGATCCTTACTTATGTTTACTTACGTATATTGAATCCTCATCATTTCATTCACGACTCTCACCTCATTTACTTACTAATCATAATTCTCCTTATAACCGTCCTGGCCCGCGGCGATTATCGTCGCGTCGCAAAATTACTTATAAAACAAAATCCTTTTCCCCGATAATCACCGCGATCCTCATTCCGTCATGTCCTTACTTATGAAACTCCCACATCAACATAACACCAAAAAACATCGTTATTTACAACCAAACCAACATCGACAAAAGAAAAACAAAAAATACAAAAGATAGAGTAATTAGTAGAATATTCGAAGTAGTCCTTCGCGGAGTTTACTCCGCGCGCCTTTTTCCCTCGCGAATTTTTCTCCTTCTGTCTTCTTCTTCCTCTTCTTCCTCTTCTTCCTCCTCATCCTCTTCCTTGTCTTCACCTTCTTGATCTTCATTATCCTCTTCTTTTTATTGCCTCCTTCCAGCGCTTCCAATGCCATCGCAACCCTTTCCATAGCCATCGCGGTTCGACCTGTGTATCGCTCGATGACTTGGAGACGTCTCTCCACCTCGCGGTTATGCTCCGCGAACATTGCCATCTGCTCCATTCCGATCCTCCTTTCTGTAACCCTTCTCGCGGGCCCCTCGTAGATTTCATCCTCCAACTTGGTCTTCTTCACCCGCGATCGACGAGACGCATTCTCACCCGACCAGCTGCATCGCTGTCGTTGATGGTGACACACTGCGCAAGCTTGTGTGCGTCGATTACCCTCCTGCGGGCGACATTCGTCTTCACGGTGTTGTAAAACACACCGGTCGCAAGGAGCTCGCGATTGCGAGGGAGAGGGGGAGGCGGGATCTCTACCGTCATCTCCTGACGCGGGATCGTAACCGTCGTCAGGATCAGGAGCACTACCTATCTGAAATACGTGTTAGTTTAGGTTGAGGAGTCGACGGAATTTACTCACCATCACCGTCATCACTTTGCGTTTGACTCCTCGCGGAGCCGGCTGTTCTTCCTCCTCCTCAGTTAACTCCTCCGATTCATCGCGGACCTGAGAGGGGGACTTCACCATTTTTTTGGTCTTGGGTTGTGAACCCGATGCTGACTGGGAGGTTGGTGGTCCGGAACGGCGTATGGCAGCGGTGGCAGCAAGTTCGCGACGCGTCGCCAAGTCTTCCGTGACCTTTGTTCGAGCATTTTCTTTGCGTTTATCTTCTTCTAATTTCTTTAGAGCCTGGGCTCTCTCTCGCGCTACTCTTTCCGATTCCTTCCGTTTTTCCTCAGCCCGGCGTTTTTGTTCTGCCAATCTCTGTTCCTCCAACCTCTTCTTCTCCGCGGCAGCCTCTGCTTCACGAGCGGCCTCCTCCTCCAACCTCTTCTTCTCCGCGGCAGCCTCTGCTTCACGAGCGGCCTCCTCCTCCAACGCTTTCATCTCCGCCTCGAATTCGGCTGCTTGGCGAGCCTCCTCTGCCTCTCGTGCACGTTGTCGTTCCGCTTGGACGCGGAGTAACCTATCGCGACGTTGTTGCGTGGTTTCGGTGATGGTGGAGGTAGTAGACATGATGAGCGGGGGGGACTTGGAGTATTTATTTCCACACCTTACGCTTTTTATACCTTTTCGATCATTTAGGGCCGGTCAACTTCAAATTTTTGCATCACATTTAGCGCGCAGCTGCGCGTGCCTTAAAATCCTTTTTGCACAATTATTTTGATCGCCGTTACTTCTACTCATTTACTTTTATTTTTAGTCATACTCTTACGCAGGATCTCGAGGGCTCGATCCTAATGGGGGGGCACTGTTACGACCATGCCAAGTTCAACTCCCGCGGCCCGACGATCATTTTCCGGTATTTGATTCCACTATGTTTCTTTCGTCGCGGAGCTTATCTCCGCGATCCTTTTTACTTTCGATTTTATATCCCTCACACCTTAACCGATTTTTATATATCCTTTTATATCATTCCCTTTATACTTACCCCTTTTATTCTCCTCATGTTCGACCATACTATTCTAGGATACTATCGCTTAGCGACCCTTAGGTAGCGATTACAGTATAAAGCTTCGAGAGTAGAATAGTTGGTCCTTAGTTTAAATATCGACTTTGATAGCGCACTCATACAGTGTATCTCAAATAGAGTTATTCTCAACCTCATCCTAAGTACGATCGCGTGAGTTCCTCCCGCGATCGGAATTACCCCCAACCTCGCTTTCGGATAGCGGCGTGTCGGGGACGCTATTAATAGTAGCGTCAACGTCCGACTACCTCTCCGTAGGTCCACCCAACCCTCACCGGGATTTATCTTGGTGATCGGTCTTTTATCCCGCGGACTTATAGTCCGCGATCCAACTTATCCCTACGACCCGTGCATGATCATAACATAGTCGGACGTTGACGCTACTATTAATAGCGTCCCCGACACGCCGCTGTCCGAAAGCGAGGTTGAGGGTAATTCCGATCGCGGGAGAAACTCACGTGATCGTACTTAGGATGAGGTTGAGATTTAACTCTATTTGAAATACACTGTGTGAGTGCGCTATCAAAGTCGATATTTAAACTGAGGACCAACTATTCTACTCTCGTAGCTTTATACTGTAATCGCTACCTAAGGGTCGCTAAGCGATAGTATCCTAGAATAGTATGGTCGGACATGTGGAAGATAAAAGGGTAAGTATAAAGGGAATGATATAAAAGGATATATAACGTATCGGTTAAGGTGTGAAGGCTATAAACGTGAAGTGGAAACGATCGCGGAGATAAACTCTGCGACGGAAGAAAGTAAGGAAGTCAAATACCGGGAAAAGGATCGTCAGGCCCGCGGGAGTTGAACTTGGCATGGTCGTAACACTAAGGACCAACTATTCTACTCTCGTAGCTTTATACTATAGTCGCTACCTAAGGGTCGCTAAGCGATAGTATCCTAGAATAGTATGGTCGAACATGTGGAGAATAAAAGGGGAAAGTATAAAGGAAATGATATAAAAGGATATATGAGAAATCGGCAAGTATGAGGGATATAAAAGCGAAGTGTAAAAGGATCGCGGAGGTAAGCTCCGCGACGGAAGAAAGTAGTGAAGTCAAATACCGTAAAATGATCGTCGGGACCGCGGGAGTTGAACTTGGCATGGTCGTAACAGCGCCCTTCCGCTTGATCGCGCTCTCACCCCTCACCATATCCTTTATTGGACAAATTCCTCTTTGAACCCATCTACACCCACCCTTTGGTCACTCAATTGGCCGCTTCCAAGCTTGAAAATCCTGAAGTCAACATCGCTCTAGTAAACGCGGTCCTTTTCAACTGCACATGTAAGGCTGCTAAATGTGAACCTATCTTGCTACGAGCAATCCATTCTGAAGTTTCAGCGCAAGCTGCTTCGACCTCACCTGACTCCACGGAGATGAAGACCGATACTTCCAGTTTACCACTGGAGTATGCGGAATTCGCCGACGTATTGACGAAGTGGATTCTGAAGTGCTGCCAGAGCACCGACCTTACGACCTTAAGATTGATTTGGAGCCTGGCGCTGAACCACCGATCGGTCGCCTTTACCCTCTTTCCTCAAAGGAACTTGAAGCTCTTCACAAGTTTATTGACAAACACCTGGAAACAGGTGCCATTCAACCATCCACCTCTCCTCACGGGGCTCCAGTACTTTTTGTTCTGAAGAAGGATGGTAAACTCCATCTCTGTGTAGACTTCCACGGTCTTAACAAGATCACCAAAAAAGACCATTACCCTTTACCCCTTATTTCTGATCTCTTGGATGCTCCTAAGAAAGCTAAGTTTTATACCAAACTCGATCTCACTCACACATATCATCTAGTCCGAATCGCGGAAGGCGACAAATGGAAAACCACCTTCAGGACCCATTGGGGTTCCTACAAATGGAAGGTTATGCTGTTTGGTCTCACTAACACTCCCACGGCCTTCCAGCATTTTGTCAATCACATTTTCGCTGACCTTTTAGATGTTAATGTTATTGTCTATATCGACAATATACTCATTTACTCGGACGACGAGAAATCTCATCGCGAACATGTCCGCGAGTGTTAAGGCCGTGCAACTGGAAAGGATTACGATTGAGGTTCCAGAGGCTCCTGTTACGGTTGTGCTTCCGGACCTCCATATGGAGCTTCCGACTTTGAACATGGACTTAGTATCATTCATATTTACTTCCGAGATCGATTGCATCGATCGTCGTACGAGGCATTCGGTTATCGAATGCTGAGTCCTCCGACTTTATTGTCTTTTTATTTTATATTGATGACGTCGGATTATATTAGTTATTGTCTTTTACTTACAGCTCTTATTGTTATAGATTTAACAATTAGGAATACAGGTATATAAGCTGTAGTATCTTGTACATAGTTCCTCAGTTTAAATATCAACTTAGATTGCTGCTGAACTCCGTCCGGAACCCTTTCTTCTAATCGTCTAACGTTCGCATTATAACTGTTACGACCATGCCAAGTTCAACTCCCGCGGTCCCGACGATCATTTTACGGTATTTGACTTCACTACTTTCTTCCGTCGCGGAGCTTATCTCCGCGATCCTTTTACACTTTGCTTTTATATCCCTCATACTTAGCCGATTTCTCATATATCCTTTTATATCATTTCCTTTGTACTTTCCCCTTTTATTCTCCACATGTTCGACCATACTATTCTAGGATACTATCGCTTAGTGACCCTTAGTTAGCGACTACAGTATAAAGCTACGAGAGTAGAATAGTTGGTCCTCAGTTTAAATATCGACTTTGATAGCGCACTTCGACAGTGTACTCAAATAGAGTTCATACTCAACCTCATCTTAAGTACGATCGCGTGAGTTTCTCCCGCGATCGGAATTACCTTATCCTTGCTTTCGGACATCGACGTGTCGGGGACGCTATTAATAGTAGCGTCAACGTCCGACTACCTCTCCGTAGGTTCACCTCACTCTCACTGGGATTTATCTCGGTGTTCGGTCTTTTACCCCGCGGACCTATAGTCCGCGATCCAACTTATCCCTACGACCCGTGCATGATCATAACAATAACCGATCGCTATCTGGACGTCTTTACACTCTTACTCGTCACTCTGAACATTCACCGAACCGTACGACAAAGCGGGGGCACTACCGAAAGTAGTGTCAAGGTTCTAGTTCATTCTTATCATCTTCCGTTGCAATCGAGCTGACCGATCATCTTCGATTACATCTCTTGAGACTTCGCTTATAAACCATAGTCTCGATTCATCCCGATTACTCTCGGATCACTTCGATTCATCTTTTACCTTCTAAGACTCGACGGAACCTCACCGGCACAGTCTTAACAGCTCCGGACGAAGTTCCGAGTGTGGGAACGGTGGCTGTGACACAAGGATGTACTCGAAAGGGCTACACGGTCCTCGGAAGTATGATGGGACTTCAGCGAAGCTTTCGGCAACGCTCCCTACACGCTATCTGGGTGTCCCTGCGAAGTGCGAAGAAGAAAGAAGTTCCGGAGCGTCGGACAGAACCGATCGATTGATCCGGACGTAAC
>JANVFO010000145.1:0-46385 GCA_027919855.1 Lentinula guzmanii | reverse complement strand
TCTATTTTTGAACAAGAATTCGTCGCTCGCCACCATGTAAGGACGTTCCCGCTTAGGAAACCCATTGGGGTCTTCAACATCGATGGTTCTGCCAACCGGGCAGGGCAGATCACGCACTTTGCACGTCTGCCCTAACCGTTGATGGACAAGAACGATGGACGGACCTGTTGGTAACTGGTCTGGGCAGCGAAGACCTAATACTAGGGTTGCCTTGGCTACGAAAGGCCAATCCAGATATTGACTGGGGAGAAAGGACGACTCTCAGTCAAACCACAGCGAGCAACAGTCGAAGAGGAGGAGGACAATGAAGAGATGGAGGAGACGATCCAAACAACTAGTACCCCCGAACCTCCACCGAGTAGTTCGGATCAGGATGACGAAGAGTCCCCCATACACCGAATCCGAGCCAACCGCCGAACCCGTCGTGCATGGGTGAAGTCGGGGATTCTACAGGAACAAACGGAGGAGGTCTGGTGCGCCGCAGGTTTCACCTACTCCCAACAGTTGGCGGAACAAGCGCACAAGGCAAAACCCGTGAAAACCTTTGAAGAAATGGTCCCGGAACCCTATCGAGACTTCAAAAAGGTATTCTCCGAAACCGCTTCAGAACGTCTCCCGGACCATCAGCCATGGGATCATGCCATCGAACTAATCCCGGGGGCACCTGAAACAATGCGTACCAAGGTGTATCCAATGTCACTAAACGAACAGGGTGAGCTTGACCGATTCTTGGACGATAACCTGCGAAAAGGGTATATACGACCCTCAAAGTCACCACTGTCCTCACCCGTCTTCTTTGTGAAAAAGAAGGATGGTAAACTCCGTTTCGTACAGGACTACAGGAAACTCAACCAGGTTACGCTGAAGAATCGTTACCCCCTACCACTGGTTGCAGACATTGTCAGCCGTCTGCAGGGAGCACGGTACTTCACCAAGTTTGACGTTCGATGGGGCTACAACAATGTTCGGATTAAGGAGGGAGATGAATGGAAGGCGGCTTTCGCAACCAATCGAGGGTTATTCGAGCCCAGCGTAATGTTCTTTGGTCTTACCAACTCTCCAGCCACCTTCCAAGCACTCATGAACTCCATATTTTCAGACCTAGTGGCAGCGGGGAAGGTGGCGGTCTACCTAGACGACATCCTTATCTTTAGCAACGATATACAGGAACATCGACAGGTGGTGCGAGAAGTACTAACCCGTCTAGAAAAACACGACCTGTACCTACGACCGGAGAAGTGTGAATTCGAACAACTGCAGATTGAATACCTGGGACTGGTGATATCAGAAGGGGAGGTGCGCATGGACCCGGTAAAGGTAGCGGCAGTCCGCGACTGGCCAACACCAAAGAACCTACGGGAGCTGCGAGGATTCTTAGGGTTTGCTAATTTTTATCGTCGTTTCATACGGAATTTTGCCCGAATAGCACGCCCTCTGAACGATCTGACGAGGAAGGACACGAAGTTTGACTGGGGACACATCAACAGCAAGCATTCGACACACTCCGGGAAGCTTTCATCACAGCACCCGTGTTGGCTCTTTGGGACCCCGACAGGCTCACTCGACTCGAGGTGGACGCATCAGGCTTTGCAACTGGAGGGGCCATAATGCAGCTGCAAGACGATGGTCAGTGGCACCCGGTGGCATTCCGATCGGCCTCCATGCAACCAGCGGAGCGGAATTATGAAATCTACGACCGAGAGATGCTTGCTATCATCGAAGCACTGAAGGACTGGAGAAGTTTCTTGGAAGGGTCACCACAACCCTTTGAGATCATCACTGACCATGCAAACCTAGAGTTCTGGCGCTCCGCTCAGGACCTAAGTCGACGGCAAGCACGATGGGCACTATGGCTATCCCGGTTTGATTTTCAGCTTGTTCACCGCCCAGGGAAGACAAACACACAGGCTGACGCCCTTTCCCGTATGGCAACACACCAAGTGTTGGACAGCGAAGACAACCAACAACAAACGGTTCTGAAACCAGCTCACTTCGTACAGATCGCAGCAAACTCACTACAGAACCCACTCGAGGACCGTATCCGGAAAGCATCGCAGAGGGAGTCGGAGGTATTGGAAGGGTTAGAAGAGCTGCGGAGGAATGGTCTTCAACGCTTGGCCAACGGAATCGCGGAATGGGAAGAGGACGATGGGTTGGTCTATCATCGAGGAAGGGTATATGTTCCACCAGTCGATAACCTGCGAACCGAAGTGCTACAACAATGCCACGACAACCCTACGGCGGGCCATCCAGGACTCCACGGTACCCTTGACCTGGTGAGCACACATTTTTGGTGGCCCACCTTACGATCTTTTGTGGAGAAGTACGTGGGTGGATGCGAGATTTGTGCGAGGAAGAAGATACAGAGACACCCACGAGCGGTAACACAACCCCTGGAAGTACCTGCGGGCTTGTGGGAAGAGGTGGGGGTGGATCTGATCACACAACTACCCCAGTCGCAAGGGTACGACGCCATCCTGGTTTGCACTGACCTTTATGGCAAGCAAATCCATGCCATCCCCTGTACAACGGCAGTCACTGCAGAAGGTGTTGCTGACATCTACTACCGCGAAATTTTTCGCCTTCATGGACTCCCCCTCCGCTTTGTCTCAGACCGAGGACCCCAATTCGCAGCAAAATTGATGCGATCCCTGCTCGCTCGGCTGGGAATCAAGTCTAACCTCACCTCGGGCTACCATCCACAAGCGAACGGACAGACTGAACGGGCGAATCAGGAAGTTGAGAAATACCTCAGGTTGTACGTGGGACGGCGTCAAGACGACTGGGCAGAGCATTTACCAATGGCGGAGTTTGTGATCAACTCCCGCACCCATTCAGCCCTGGGGATGTCCCCGTTTGAGCTTACCTATGGTTACCTGCCTTTATTCAATATTCCGGTGGGTCAACGTAGTGGGATTCCAGCAGTGGATGACCGTATCCAGATACTTCGGGATGCACGACAGGATGCCGGAGCAGCGCTACACCTAGGGAAAAGACGGCAAAAGGAAAGCTACGAGAGGGGAAAACGAAAAGCGCATCAATTCCGAGTGGGAGATAAGGTTTGGCTAAGTGCAGAGGATATCAAGCTCCAGCTTTCTAGCGAGAAGCTTGGGGATCGACAGCTTGGACCATACACAATCTTGGACAAAGTTGGACCTCTCGACTACCGCCTGGACCTACCGTTATCCCTTGACCGGGTCCACCCTGTCTTCCATGTCGACAAGCTATACCCATGGAAAGGAAATGCTGTCAACGGCCAGATTGCGACACCACCAGAACCAGTGTACCTAGAGGATGAAGACGAACCGGAGTATGAAGTAGAGGAAATCTTGGATAGTCGGGTTAGATGGAAGAAGTTAGAGTATTTGGTGAAGTGGAAGGGTTACGACGCAGGGCATAATTCATGGGAACCGGCGCAAAATTTGGAACATGCGCCGGCTACTGTCCGAAAATTCCACAAGAAACATCCCCGGGCGGCGAAGGCTTGACCATCGAGGGCAATGGTCATAAGGAGGGGGGTAATGTCATGAAGTGAGCCGCCCCTATTATTTTCCTTTTCTTTACAATACATCATTCCATCACTGTTACCTATCATATCCGATCCGGAACCTTCCAGTCCATTCCGTTCCATTCCTTGTTCCTGAACTATACAGTATGACATCATGGTTCCCGTACCTTACCTTTGTATATATAAGCCAGCCCCCACAACCTGATCCCTTATCTTGACCTCTTTGTCGTTGGGATCAGGTATGTCTTTACTTACTTCTCTGTACTTATTTATGAATATAACTTTGTCGTTGGGATCAGTATCTGTCCGCTTCCGCTTAGTCTTGCCGCCGTCGTCACCTCTTTGTGACAGCGACGGAGAAATTCGAGGTAAGCAAATCGAGAAGCATCGTCGATGAAGGAAATGTAGTAACGTTTCCCTCGCAGGGATTCAATGGGTGCAGGACCCCAAAGGTCCGTATGAACCTCTTCACCGAAAGAGGTGGCTTGGTTCTCCCCTTTCCTCTCCTTCGCAATTGGCTTTCGAGTGGCTTTCGCATACACACAGGATTTGCAGAAGATGTCCTGAGGACCCAGGCCATCAAGCTTGACGCCAGTTGCAAAACCATTTTTAACCATCATTTGAGCGACCTTCGGCGATATGTGACCCATACGACGATGAAGCTGGTCCAGGGTGATGGTTTCCACAGCTGCTGCCCCGCTGCTCTCCCCTTTCACTCCTCCTCGGTCAACACGGTAGAGACCTCCCTGAGTCTTGGGGATCTCACCAACAAGCTCGCCACTTGGCCCATGGATGGTACATTTCCCATCAGCAAAAGTGGCCGTAAAACCGTGATCATCAAGCTTTCCCATGGATACCAGGGTGTAACCAACCTCGGGAGAATACAGAACTTTGGTAAGTTCTAGTTTGGATACATCAACGCCGTTTGGGACATCCACAGTGATTGACCCAGTGCCAACGGCATCAAATTTCTGCTTATTAGCAGCCCGAAAGGATTTCGGAGAGATGTCTTCGAAGTTCTTGAAGTTGCCACGATAGGGAGAGATGTGACGGCTACAACCTGAGTCATAAAGCTCAGAGCGAGCAGTGGAAGGTACATCCGGGGTCTCGGATACAGGAGCTGCTTGCTGAGAGGATTCCTCAGAGTCAGAAGAGCGGAACGATTGGATATCGCTCCAGTCTTCCTCAAGGCCAGTGGGTAAGTCAGGAATCACCTCCTGATAAACCTCCGAGAACGACGAAAGGTCATCATCATCCTCAAGACCACCATCAGTAACATCAGATGACGAGTCAGAGTCACTCCACAGACCATGACCGTCACTGCTGTTGCTGATCACCTCAAGGTCAGGCATACTGCTCGTTTCCATGGCGAACGCACCTCCGATCTCCCAATCTGTGTCGGATTCAACCGCGTTGGCACCACTACCCTTGTCGGACCCTTGTCCAGGCAAGGATTTGTTCCCTTTACTTCGGCAATCCTTTTTCATGTGTCCAGGCTTGCCGCATTTCCAACAAACACGTTTCAACGAGGAGCCAGATGACTTCTGGCTGGTGGCAGTAAAGCTAGCTGCCAAAGCCTCATCCTCAGCTTCCTTCTCCTTTCGCTTACCACCAGAAGGGGTGGATTTCTGTCTGCTGACCTGGTGATCGTACTCCTCAGCAATGGCATGGCCGAGTGCTGTTGGAGTGACAATCTTGTCTTTGTCAACGAGGCGAGTGGCAGTGATGATAGAGGAAGCGAAAGTGGAGTAGTGATCAGGAATACCTCGGAGAATCGTCGAACGGTGATCAGAGTCACTGATAGTGACACCTACAGCGGCAAGCTTCTCTTTCTTCGTGTTCAATTCTTCCAAAAACTGACGCACATTCCCTTTGGCAGGGCAGGTCGAGTCAAGAAAGTCCCGCCGGAGATCAACTTCGGCGTAACCAGTCTTCTCGGTAAACTCGGAGACAATGCTAGTCCAGGCTTCCGCCACAGTGCCAGAATGAGCGATCTTCAATGCAACGGAATCGGAGACCTTGGAGATGAGGAGGTTACGAGCAGTAGCCTCATCTTTAATCCATGTCTGAAGATCGTCGGCAGCCTGGGCTTCAGGGCCAGTCGAGGTAGGCTGGATTGACAAACCATTGAAGTGATCCCACTTATTTTTGCCTTGGACAGCGGCCTCAAAACGGAGTTTCCAAATGGCCCAGTTGGAACCATTGGCGTTGAGCGTAGGAACATTACTCGGGAGAGAGTCGGTTAGAGCGTTTACGGTGGTAGAGGACATTTCGAAAGAAGACAAAAAGGACGGTTCTAGTTATGAGCAATTCGGGGGCCCGATAACCTATAAAAGCTAACGAAGTATCTTTAGACCAGAGAAGAGGAACAATCTCTCTAAGTAAGTACCTAACGAAGTATCTTTAGACTACAAGTAGTCAGTACAATATAGGACATAGGTAGAATAGAATAAATAACTCACCCAGAGAAGAGGAACAATCTCTGGGGGCTAACGACGTGAACGGTACAATATATAAGTATAACTAAGTGCTTCTGGGCACAGCTCAAAGAGAACGAAACGATAGGAAAACTTCTGAAACACAAGTAGACAACAGATACGTCGGGTGCGTTGGGGACAATTGTCTGAGATAGGAAGTGAAACTGCGACTAATGTCGCTTTGCTCGTTGTCAATGCTCCAACAGAAGTGCGCTATCAAAGTTGATATTTAAACTAAGGACCAACTATTCTACTCTTGTAGCTTTATACTGTAATCGCTACCTAAGGGTCACTAAGCGATAGTATCCTAGAATAGTATGGTCAAACATGTGGAAGATAAAAGGGGTAAGTATAAAGGGAATGATATAAAAGGATATATAAAGAATCGGTTAAGGCATGAGGGATATAAAGGTGAAGTGTAAAAGGATCGCGGAGGTAAGCTCCGCGACGGAAGAAAAAGATAAAGTCAAATACCGGGGAATGATCGTCGGGACCGACTGCGGGAGTTGAACTTGGCATGGTTGTAACAGTATTGTACAACTACCCACTATGTTCCAGAATATAGCTGGTCCCTATCATTCTGCCTGATAGTGAGTGTTGTTATCCATACAACATTTACAATCCCATTGTTATGCATGTGCCAGACCAATCAATCAATCTTCTGATTGAATTGAGAGTCAATTCATTGTGATACTTAGGCCGGACCTTTCCGGGCGATCTTCCAGCCCAATCGATCATCAAATGACTCCGGATCAATAATCAAATAATTCTGGATTGATAACTGGATGACTTATTTGCATTTCCGGAGCTTTTGCTTTGATTATCAGCTCCATATCTTCAATTCTATTCTCCATTGCTTTGGACCATTTCAAATGAGGTTTGTCCGAGATTCCCACGCCATTATTGTCTTAAATTTCACCTTCAGAAACCATTTATATTGCTTATTGTTCTGTATTTAACAATTAGGCAATTTACTACTTAAGTACACTGTTTAGTATCATTTCCCCAGCTTGAAATAAAAGTTACCTTCTATACTCCTTGTCTATTACACTTGATCACATCCAGATCTATTGTTAAGGCCGTGCAACCGGAAAGGATTATGATCGAGGTTCCGGAGGCTCCGGACAAAGTTCCGAGTGTGGGAACGGTGGCTGTGACACAAGGATGTACTCGAAAGGGCTACACAGTCCTCGGAAGTATGATGGGACTTCAGCAAAGCTTTCAGCAACACTCCCTATACACTATCTGGGTGTCCCTGCAAAGTGCGAAGAAGAAAGAAGTTCCAGAGCGTCGGACAGAACCGATCGATTGATCCGGACGTGACTAAGCGTAATATAGAAGAAGGATAGAAGGTAACTTTTATTTCAAGCTGGGGAAACAATACTAAACAGTGTACTTAAGTAGTAAATTGCCTAATTGTTAAATAAAGAACAATAAGCAATATAAAGGTTTACCCGAGGTGAAATATAAGACAATAAGGGCGTGGGAGTCTCGGACAAATACCTTTCGAAACTGTCCGAAGCTATCGAGAATAGAATCGAAGATACAGAGCTGATAATGAATGCAAAAGCTCCGGAAATGCGAATAAGTCATTCGGTTATCGATCCGGAATTATTCGATTGTTGACTCGGAAGTATTCAATTATTGATCCGGAGGCATTCAATGATTGATCCGACCAGAAGACTGACTGGAAGGGTCCGGTCTAAGTATCAGAATGAATCGACTATTGATTCGATCGGAAGGTTGGTCAATTGGTTTGGCACAGGCGTAACAGTAACAGATAGGAAGATGAGATGAGGGGAAGGCTGTGGGACTACTAGCGTGATACCAGCTTAACCCTGGCCATGCTCACTGGGAGTGTGTAGAGTGGTTAGCTGGTTACCTACTGGCGACGCTGGACTACGCGATCATGTACTCGGCACCACCCCCTGGTGAAGAAAAGGAGCCCGGGATGCCACTGATACCCAAGGGGTATTCTGATTCAGATCACGCGGGGTGTCTTGATACTCGGAGATCCACCTCAGGATACGTGTTTTTCATGGGAGGGGCACCAGTGTCCTGCAGTTCTAAACGCCAGCCAACCGTCGCGCTATTGTCAACGGAGGCAGAATACATTGCGCTGTCGCGGACTGCGCAGCAGGCCATCAGGTTATGATCCTTCCTCTCCAAGATTGACCTGCCGCTTGACGAGCCTACCAAGGTACACGGGGACAACTTTGGGCCGATCTCACTGACCGAAAACTCCAAGCGCCACGCCTTGGTCAAGCACATCAACATGCGGGAGTGTCAGCGACTCGATAGCTTTTATACTAAGCCAGGCGTCACACAGAGAGAATAGATCAAAAGATAATGGATAATGCAGGAGGAGTATGCCCTCAGATACTTGTCTAGCTACAGAGGAGAATAGACGAGATCAGAGATAGAGACTACTCTAAGAAATACCCTATCTTATATACATATTCTGAAATGAATGCATGGGAACTATCTCACGTCATATCTGTGAGGCTATACAATGATCTGCCAAAGGTTGACAGACATGAGAGAATTCTCACACTGTCACTCTGTCAATAGTCTGACAGACATGAGAGAGTTGTGTTGACAGCGCGGGAATGACAGTCTGTCAACAGTCTGACAGACATGAGAGAAATGCATTGACATTGCGAGAATGCCAAGGCTGTCACATGTATGTAAATGAAAGAAAAGGAAAAGATAAAAGAAAAAGTATAATAAGATAGACAAAAAGAAATTGAAAAAGAGTCAGTTCGTAACAGGGAGCACCACATTCGGGAGCAAGTGGCTAACGGGGACATCACTGTGGTGGAGATTAGGTCCAAAACTGTTGAATTCGAGGCCGGAACAATTTCGGAGATGACCGGGAAAGGTCGTCAGGATGGCAGATTCTTTGCTGGGTCCAAAGTCCTCAGTGGCAGGCAGGGAAGAAAGGGTGGGAAAAAGTCCTTTCTATTCATGCTACCAGGCTGTATATATTATAAATCGAATATCAAATATAAAATGGCTGTGCTCATTGAAACGTGTACCAGCTATGAAAATAATAGCCGTGGCCGAAACAACCGACGGCTCTCTTATCTCGACACTCCCACTTGTGAAGGTCACGGCAGACAGAATGATAAATCAAAACAAGAAATCAAAAAACATACAAAGAAAAGATTGTCCGTAGCTCCCACGACTTCTGGAACTCCATCACGTTGTGTAGTACTTGGTCAACTCCCCAACAACAGGCGGACTCGACATGGCCATGAGAGTTGTGGCAGCAGCAGCAGGAGCGGGGACAGGTTCCTGACAGTGAGCCTGAATATGACCACGCTTTCCACACCTGAAACAGGTGATCTCGGATACAGGACGGCGTGCACAAGTGGCCATGGCAGAGGTGTCAGATGAACCTAACCTTTCACCAGACCTGACAGACTCCGGTTGGCCCTTTCCATAGGTCTTTTCGAAGTTTACGAGTCATGCAGTGACATAGTCAATGTCAGAGACCATATGATCACCATCGAGCTTGAGTATGATGGGATGATAATCGTCGGTTAGGGATACAAGGATGCATGAGATGATGAAGGAAGGGGTAATGGGTTCTCCGAGACTTTCAAGGAGACCAGCCCGAATCGTTTTGACGTGAGCAGAGATGGTGACCGAATCGTCCCTTTGGGCCGCCATGAGATGCTTGTAAACAGAAACAACAGAACCTAAACCCTTGACGGTATGATAGCTCGCAAGAGCCTCCCACATGGCGAGTGGATGATCATCAATCCCTTTGATATGCACGTACTGGTCAGGGTCAATGCGCTCGACAATCACAGCAGCAGCCTCATCTCTCTTATCCTTCCAAGCCTTCCAACCTTTACTATTCCTCCCAGTCGTTGGCTCCGGCGCTTTCGGCTTTCCCACCTCCTCTATGAATGCCCCAGTAACTGGGTCAGTCATCCTCTCCTCTCTTTCCACAAACAGCAAAACCTTCTTCTTCCTCATCACACCTCTCACCTGCATCTGCCAATTCCCCAACAAGTCCTCAGACTGATCATCTCGCAAGATGAGCTTCCCATCGCGGGTCGAGTTCTCGGCAATAGACATGATCGGCAAAACAAACGGCTCCCACAGGAGTAGATAACACGGCAGCGGCTTCCCTCAGGAAGAGTCGGTGTCCTCGCAAGGACGAATACAAACACAAACGGCTTCCTCATCCTCGCAAGGAAGGGATTGGGCGTCGCAACGCAGCAAACACAAAAACACGGGCTCCTCGCAAGGAGCGGCAAACGGGCGCTAAGCGCAGATGGATAACGTCAACGGCAGTCAATTGGCAGGGCCGGGGCCCATAACCTGTTGAATTCGAGGCCGGAACAATTTCGGAGATGACCGGGAAAGGTCGTCGGGATGGCGGATTCTTTGCTGGGTCCAAAGTCCTCAGTGGCAGGCAGGGAAGAAAGGGCGGGAAAAAGTCCTTTCTATTCATGCTACCAGGCTGTATATAATATAAATCGAATATCAAATATAAAACGGCTGTGCTCATCGAAACGTGTACCAGCTATGAAAATAATAGCCGTGGCCGAAACAACCGACGGCTCTCTTATCTTGACAAAAACCAACGTCGCGGATATATTCACAAAACCGCTGCCCAGTCAGCTTCACGACAAAATGGTGCAATGGCTGCAGCTGGACCGTGCAAAGCAGGGGGGGTGTTAGGAACGCACTTCTCATGTCCATATCAGGCAGGATAGGGACTGCTTTGCCACTACCTATCAGAGGCATACCCGCCGTACATTTTACTTCTGCACAGTATTACAAATACTGTACAGTTACAGCTACAGCCTAGAGAGAGACCATAAGCGACTCCCTCAGTTGTTCTACAAGCAACTGAGGTGAGCCATACCTATCCATGAGTCCGGTACTTACTCCCTACTTAGCTAGACACTTAACAGGTACAGTACATATACATATAAGTATATCAGTTGTTCTACAAGCAACTGAGCTAGACACTTAACATGGTTTGGTTTGATTTTAAAAAAAATATTTAAATCATGCTTGAATTGGATTGGAGTATTGATACTTATCATTCTATAATCCCTACTTCTGGTAGATAGAAATGAAGAATACTATATATCAGACCATTGGATTGATCATATCGATCATATTGATTAATTTGTTTATGTTTATGTTTATGTTTATGTTTATGTTTATGTTTATGTTTATGTTTATCAAAGTGTAGTAAGGTAGCAAGGTAGTAAGTAGTAAGGTAGTAAGGTAGTAAGGTAGTAAGGTAGTACATAGTACATAGGAATGTGAAGAACGTGTGGGTTGCACTTGAATTGATTAATTTAGATTTAGAGGAGGAAAAGCGACAAGTGAGTTGTCCCTGCTTGATCCCTGTCCCTTGCTTGATTCCTAGACCTTGCATGATCCCTAGACCTTGCATGATCCCTAGACCTAACAAGTCCGTGGTAATGGATAATGGATAATGAGTAACAAGTAACGAGTGAGGAGTAACGAGGTAATTATTGACTATTGACTATCGACAATTGACTACTTATCGACAATTGATAATGGACTATCGACTATCGACTATTGATAATGAAAACACAAAGAAACGAAACGAAACGAAACGAAACGAAACGAATGATTCGAGGAGGTATGATTCATGAATACCTATCATCTATCTACAACTTGTTTTCGAATCCCATCGAATCCCAGATACTATCTACAAACTTGGTTTCGAATCCCATCGAATCCCATATACAAACTTGTTTTCGAATACTATCTACATATCTTGTTTCGAATACCACAACCCCTAACACACCACCCGATACCTCTCCTTCATCTCCCTCGTTAACGCTCTCAGCATCTCAATCGTTACTTCTTCTCCTTCTCCTTCACCTTCACCTTCACCTTCTTTTTCTCCTTCTCCTTCTTGTTCTTGTTCTTGTTCTCGTTCTTGTTCGTTCCATTGGCTCCGACTCCGACTCTGGGTTAGGTTCTGGCTCTGGCTCCGACTCTGGCTCCGGTTCTGGATGAGGTTCTCCACATCTTCCCCATCCTTATCCTCCTCATCCTCATCCCCATCATCAAGGATATCGACATCTTCCCCATAGTCCTCCTCATCAGAAGCGGAAGTACCTCCATCTTCCCCTCCTTCTCGTCATCCAAAGAACCAGAACCAGACGATAAACGGATTCGTTTCCGTTTTCGTTTCCGTTCACGTTCGATGGTGTTGGTGTTGGTGTTGGTGTTGGTGTTGGTGTTGGAGTTGGATTTGGTGTTGGTGCGTTGTCTGAAAGAGAAGATAAGGAAGGGTAGAGAAGAGAAGAGAAGAGGGAAGGGGGGATATAAGGGAGGGGGAAGGATATAAGGGAAGGGAGGGAAGGGGAGGGAGGGAGGATAGTCAGACGCGTATATGACTATATATATATAAAATAAAGAAAAACACACACACCTCTCCCACTCCCCATCCCATCCTTCATCAGACGAACAACTCCCCTTCCTCTTCCTCCTCTTCCTCCACCTCTTCCTCTCTCCACCACTTGTCCGTGTAAACCCCCTCCTCCCTAATCCCCTACTTTCACTCCCCACCCAACTCCCAACCCTCCACAACTCAACCCTCGATTTCCCCATTTCCTCCTCGAGTGTTCCCTGTGCGGCGAGGATGTGGGTTTTGGGGATTATTAGGGTTGGTGTGAATTTGGACTTGGACTTGGACTCTCCCTGAACCTGAGCCTGAACCTGAGCCTGAACCTGAGCCTGAACCTGAGCCTGAACCTGAGCCTGAACCTGAGCCTGAACCTGAGCCTGAACCTGAGCTTCAGCCTCAGCCTCCTCAACGAGACCCGCAACCAAATCCCACACCATATCCACAAACATCCCCGTCGGGAACGGCTTCCCCATCTGTGAATGGGCTTGGAGGGTGTGGATCATGGTTTGGATCGCGTTTGTCGTGTTCGCGGTGTTTGAGGTGTTACTCGTGTTTGAGGTCTTTCTCGCGTTTGGGTTATGTGTGGTGTGTGAGGGGGAGGTGTGTGTGGTGTGTGGTTTAAGGGAGGTGCGTGAGGCAACTCGTCTAGAGAGACGAAGGAGCCATGCGATGGTTATGTTGTATATTGTTTTTATTTGTTCTCTTTCTTCTCTTTCTCTTTCTCTTTCTCCTTCGCGTTGGGCTTCGCGTTGGGCTTGGGCTAAAACAGAGGTACCCAGGAATTTCGAGATCTCGGGAAAGTCAAAGTCGGGTAATGGTGGGATTTTTAATGTTTGGCTTTGCTTTTGTTTTTGCTTTTGCTTTTGCTTTTGTTTTTGCTTTTGCTCTTCCTCGCCTTGCTCTTCCTCGTCTTCGTCTTTTTCCTCCTCGTCTTCGTCTACCTCGTCTTCCCCTTCCTCCTCATCTTCCCCTTCCTCCTCGTCTTCGTCTTCTTCGTTTTCGTCTTCGTCTTCTTCGTTCTCGTCTTCATCACCTCCCTCGGAACCCTCACCCCCACCCAACGCACGTCCGTAAAGTCCCCGGACAAGATCCACGATGTCGTTCATGAGCTTGATGATCGCGTGGAGGAGGTGGGTGTACAGAGGCCAGTTGACTACAGAGGAAAGTGAGGAAAGTGAGGAAAGGGGGAAGGGAAAGAGGGAGGGGAGAGGGAAAGGGAAAGGGGGAGTAAGGGAAAGAGGGAATAAGAAACACGGGAAAGAGGAAAGAAAGAAAGAAAGAAAAAAAGAAAAAGAACGTACACGAATATGTGTATTCCTGGATCCGATACCCATTCACCCTATTATATCCACCACTCCCACTCCCAACTCTAACCCCAACTCCCCCTATACCCTTACCCCCACCCCCACTCCCACCCCAACAAACATCCACCCACTCCCTCACAAACTCCTCATACCCACCCCGCAACAGGTCGAGGACACCCTTCCCCCACGGACGACGGTGACCAACCTCCCCTCCACGTCCATCGAGGTCAGTTTGCGCAGGGCGTAGGCGAATTGGGCGTCGGGGGTTGAGGAGGTGGGGGAGGAAGAAGAGGAGAGGGAGGAAAAGGAGGGGGAGGAGGAGGAAGAAGAGGAGAGGAAGCAGGGTGCGGAAGGGGAGGTACCCACCAAACCGATATCCAGAGATAAAACAGAATACCCAGTGATGAGTTCGGAGGAGGTGTATCTCGTTATCTGTGTTGAGTAAATAAATAAATAAATAAGAAATAAATAAATAAATGAATAAATAGATGAATGAATGAATGAGGAATAAGAAATGAGGAATAAGAAACGAGGAATAAGAAATAAATAAATAAAAGAGAAAACATACCAATTCAACAATATCCCTCGGTATCTCTTCTCCTTCCCCTTCCCCTTCTTCTCCTTCTCCTTCCCCAACCCATCGCACAAACACCACAGACGGCACAAAGTACCTCTCCCCCCTACTCCCCCCCTTTCCCCTACTCCCCCCCTTTCCCCTACTCCCCCTCCCCCTTCCCCTTCCCCTTCCCCCAGTCCCAGCCCCAACAGCCCCATCCAAAACGCCCCTCAACCGCCTCCAATCCTCCAACACCCCCACCTTCCTCTCCAACTCGTCCCTTACCCCTCCCAGAGCCAGAGGGGTCAGCTCGAATACGATGAGTCCCGGTGAGGAAGAAGAGAGGGGGTTGTGAGAAGGGGAGGGGTTGGGGTTGGTGTTGGGGTTGGAAGGAACGAGAGGAATCTCGTATACCCTTTCCCTTTCCACTTCCCCTTCCCCTCCCAAAACTCTAACCCACCCCTCACTACCCTCCCCTCCCCAACCCCAAACTTCATCCCTATCCACCCCGCCGTCTCATCCACCCTCGGATTAACCGACACCCACAGTCCGTACGCATTCTCCAATATCGTCGGAGACATCCCTTCTCCCTTTCCGCCTTGTCCCCCAACCCTCCCTCGCCCCCGTCCTCGAACCTCCCGAACCTCCCCCCTCCACACATCCAAAAACGTCTTTGGCGCGCATAGATGAAGGTGTAGATAAAGCGCGGTGGTTCTGGACCTGGTCAGTCTCCGCACGAGGTCTTCGTCTGTTCGGGGTGTAGGAAAAAGAAGAGGGGGAGGGGGGTGGTTTGGGTTGGGTTTGGGTTTGGAATTCGATGCGGATTTGGAATTCCGGTCATTCCTCTCTTTTTCTTTGTCTTTCTCCCTCTCCTTCTCCTTCTCCTTTTCCCTCATCCTCTCCCGATACCTCTCCCCCCTCTCCACAGCCCCCTCATACACCTCCCTCTCGCTCCTCCTCGTCCCCGCGCGTGTTTTCCACCGGGCGAATGTTCGGCGGAGGGTTGGGTGGGTTGATGAGGATGGGGGTGGGGGTGGGGGTGAGTGCGAGGGTGGGAGTGAGGATGAGGATGGGGGTAGGTGCGAGGGTGGGTGCGAGGGTGGGGATTTGGGTAAGAATTTGGGTAAGGATGAGGATGGGGATGAGGATGGGGATGGGGATGAAGATGAGGTTGGGGTTGGGAGTGGGAGAGTTGGTACGGTTGGAACGATCGATATAGATGTAGACATAAACAGTGGGGATTGGGAATAAGTCGAGGATGGAATAAGTCGAGAAGGAGGAGTAAAGTTGTTTGATGGTGATGGTACCGATTGGGTTCCTACATTCCCTACATTCCCATTCCCATTCCCTATTCCATTCTCATTCCCATTCCCATTCCCAAAAAAACTCCCCATCCTCGAGAGCGAAGGCGTGAGTGGACTGAGGATCCCCGGAGAATTAGAGTTGGAATTGGGGAGGTTGGTAGGAGTAAAAAAACTCGTTTTGAGGAGTCCTAAACGAGGGTGGGTTGGTGGAGTTTGAGTTTGAGTTGGAGTTGAAGGAGTAGGAGTTTGAGTAGGGATAGGAGTAGGAGTAGGATTAGTAGGAATAGAAATAATAGGAGTAACAGGCTCAGAAGGCAACGAAATCAAATTCGGTCGAGGAGCGGGTGGTAACACTGGTGTTAGTAATACCGTCTTCGTTTGAAAAGCAAGTGAGGCGGAAGGAAGAGGGACTGAGAATATCTTGTTCTTTTCTTTCTTTTCCTCTTTTTGAGGAACGACGAGGAAAGGTGAAGGTGAAGGCCAAGGTGAGGAGAAAAAGGGTGAGGAAGTGGAGGCGGAGGAGAAAGAGGGTGAGGTGGAAGTGGAAGTGGTGGTGGTGGAAGGGAGAACGGACAACGCCGATACATCTCCAGCTCCAGCTCCAACTCCAACTCCAACTCCAACTCCAACTCCAGCTACGGGGTTAACAGGTTCCCCAAACACCGAAACGATACCAAACGGATTACCCTCCGACGTGGTCAAGTTTGAAAATGCTGATCGCCTAGGATCCTTCTCCTCCTTCTCCTCCTCTCCCTTCTCTCCCTTCTCCCTCCTTCCCTTCTCTCCATCCCCATTCTCATTCTCTCCCTTCTCCTCTTCCTTCTCATCCCCTCCCCCGCCCCCATCCCCGCCCCCATCCCCAACTCCATCAATAACATCCTTCAACTCCAACCCTCCTCTAACACTCTCCATATCCTCAATCGTCTCTTCCCCAAACAAATGTTCCAAAATACACGCAACGAGGTAAACCATCCCTCTCCCTCCTCCCCCTCCCTTCCTCAACTCCCCAACCAACTCCCCAAAAACCCTCATCCCGGCCTCATCAACCACCAACCGACTCGTCTTCGTAATCGGCACGCTCCTCTCCTGTACCCGTTTCCTAAACTCCTCAGTCAACCTATACACCGGATGGGTTTGAATCTCCCGTGGAACGTCGTCGTGTCGTTCTCGTTGATCGCGGATATGTATTAATCGATGATATATCCTCATCTCGAGTTCGTTGGGCGAGGTGTAGGATGTTCGTTGGTCGGTGTAGAATTCTTTTAATGATTGAAGAGCTGTTAAGCTTATTAATAAACAAAACACAGGGGAGATAGTTCAGTAACACCCACTATTCATCAACTGCTGTTCCTCCAAACTAACCGAAAACTCCTTCTCCCCCCTCATCTCATGCAACGCAAGCACATGAAACCTCACACACCTCTCATGACACCCAATCGCCTCCCTCCCCCTCTCATGCTGCATCGTAAAATCCCCCCTAACCGCCCTCGTCCGGTCCCTCACAAACCCAAAAACCCTAACAAACCCCTCCTTGGGTATCAACTCCCCAAACAAATAATCCAACACCCCCACCAACACCCCCGGCGGCCTCAAATCCGACGGCAACGTCTTATCCCCCGGTGCGCGTTCGTAGGCTTTTACCGCCCGCGCGTGGTCCACGCGTTTGTGGTGAGGAGGGGGGAGGGTTTCCCAGGGGAATAGGTTGTTCTCGCGTTCGCGCCGGTAGCGCTCGAATCGGGGACACATGGTGAGGCAGGTGCCGTGCATGGTTATGGCTTCGGAGAGACGTTTGGGGACGAGCGGGTCGTCCATTTTGCCCAGGGTGATCATGTGTTTGCGTTCGGTCTCGCGGGATTTGACGAGCTGGGGAGGAGATGAGGATAGAGGGAAGAAGGGGAAGGGAGGGACAGACCTCTTGCCAGAATTTGTCTCTTTCCTCTTGGGTTTCTAATATTGGTTCTTCTTCTTCCCCTCCTCCTCCTCCTCCTTCTACACGTCTCGCTTCCGGTTCCAGTCTCGGTCTCGGTGCAACCCACTGTTTATTCTTATACGTCCCTCGATTCGTGGTCCCATTCCCATTCCCATTCCTACTTCCACTCCCATTCCTACTCCCATTCAAACTCGTATTTGTATTCAAACTCAGAGTTGGATTCCCATTCCAACTCGTAGTGGCATTCGTATTCGTATTCGTATTCGTATTCGTATTCGTAGAAATCGTCTCCATCCCAGCCTTCGCGGGGATTGGCCCGGTTTTGAGTTTGGTTTTCGATTCCCGGTTCTGAGTTCTGAGTTTTCGAGTTTTAGTTTCGAGTTTCGACTCTTGGTTTTGAGTTCTGAGTTTTCGATTCCCGGTTCTGAAGTTTCGAGTTTTAGTTTTCGAGTTTTAGTTCCTAGTTCCTAGTCGAACACGACGAACGATGGACGATAAAAACGATGTGCGGTTGAAAACGATGAAAACGTTCAGAGGCGTTGAAAACGATGTACGTCGTGCCGCTGTGCCGTTGCGCCGTTGTACGGACAAAGAAACAAAGAAAAAGCACGAGTAACTCAAGAGTACTCGAGTAGCAGCCCGAGTTCGAGTAACACAAACAGTACGAGTAACAAACAGCACGAGTGTACGAGCGTCGATTCCGTTACGTAATACCCACACACGAGCATTAGCCCCAGGCGTTAGGCGTTAAACACCACCAGGCCCATTCGGGGGTTACGTAATACCAACGCGTTACTACTACTTACACTCAACTCTTGAGAAACTCTTGAGAATCAAAATCATTTCTCCTTCTCCACCTGACTTGGGACTTGTGACATGTAATCAATTAAATCAAAGATCTTCTTTTGTGTTACAATCATGCGCACCGGTCATGTCACGATTCACCTACATCCGGACACCCGGGAATGCATGGTATGTTAGAACTCGTTAGCAGGCAATACTGGTGGCCAGGGATGCGATCATTTGTGGACAAATACGTAGAAGGATGTGACCTCTGTCAACGGAAATGGCTCAATCCACACCACTCCTCTCTACTTCAGCCTCTTCCTGTTCCAGACGGTCCATGGCAGGATATTGGCGTAGACCTCATCGGAGAGCTCCCCATGACCCAGGATGGACATAACGCCATGATAACCTTTGTCGATCATTATACCAAAATGATCCACTGCTTCCCAACCACAACAGAAATCACTGCTGATGGCATATCCGACTTCTTCTACTGCGAAATATTTCAACTTCATGGTCTTCCCCGACGATTCATTTCTGACAGGGGGCCCCAATTTGCGGCAGATGTAATGAGGCAACTCTTGAAACGACTCGGGGTCGAATCGGCACACTCACAACAGCATACCATCCCGGAACAAATGGTCAAACAGAACGAGCAAATCAGGAGATCGAACGATACATTCACATGTATATCAGCCGACGGCAAGATGATTGGGATCAGCTACTACCTACCGCTGAGTTTGTTATTAACTCTCGGATTCACTCTGCTCACGATCATTCCCCATTCAAAACCCTCTATGGATACACCCCTGAATTCACAATTCCAATCAAAGTTTGGAACAAATACCCAACAATCAATCAACAGTTGACGTTGCTACAACATGCCCGGGAGGATGCGGAGGCAGCTCTTAGGATGAGTAAGGAGTGTATTAAGGGAGACAACACAAGGGAGGTGCAGACATTCACAGTCAGACAACCGGTATGGTTATCGCTACAGAACCTAAAGATCCGCCAGAAAAATCAAAAACTTGGGAGTTGGAGACCTGGGCCATTCGAAGTAGCAGAAAAGACCGGGCCTCTGACATATCGCCTTAACCTACCAACCTGGATGAAGATCCACGACAACATCCATGTCAATCAACTATCACCATGGAAAGGGAACAAGGTTAATGGAGTTAGGCCACCACCACCGGATCCGGAGATTATGGAGGGGGAAGAGTTCTATGAGGTGGACAAAATTTTGGACAGTAGGTTTTATGGGCGATGGAAGAAGCTACAATTTTTGGTACGATGGAAGGGTTATGATGAAGGACAGGACAGTTGGGAAAATGAGGATGTCGCGACGTAGGCAGAAGCGACGATGGGAAGCGATCGGAAGCACGGCACAAGCACAAACCTGAGTGTGAGTAACGCTCAACACACAGAGGTCTAAAAGGATAAATGATCTCAGCGACTGTGATAGCACAAAGGGCCAATCACAAGGGTCAGATAAGGCAAACTAGTTCCCAAAGACCAAGTCAATATTGAGTGTAAACGAAGATACAAACACGAACCTAGTTCCCAAAGACCAAGAGGTTGAGATAGGGAACTGGTAGCTGTCTACTGTACTATATATACGAATCTGAAACAATAGGAACCAGAGTAAAGGGACAAGGGTAAAAGAACAAAGAACAAAGAACAAGAGCGCGAGAGTGGAATAGTGAAGAACGAATGAGGAACAAGGAAAGAACAATAAACTAATGACAGCGCGAGAGTGAGTGGTCAGATGAATGATGAGTAACAAACGCGGTCATGTGGTTACTAGAGCATGTGAAATGAAAGAAAGAAAATGATATAGGTACTTAGTTGTCACGACAGAGGAGAATGTGAAGGGATCAAGTGACAAAGAAATTGTAGACTTTTACCGGACAAACCCCAATGCGCCACGGAAGATCTCAGCAGCCATCTTTAATTCGCTGCCCTGGCAAGCCTATGAAAACCTTACAGAGCTGGTCGCTGGGACATTGACTGTAGAAGGGGGGTAATGTCGTGACAACCAAGTACTTACATCATTTTTTTCTTTCATTTTCACATGCTCTAGTAACCACATGACCGTGTTCATTACTCATCGTTCATCTGACCACTCACTCTCGCGCTGTCATTAATTTATTGCTCTTTCCTTATTCCTCATTCGCTCTTCACTATTTCACTCTTGCGCTCTTGTTCTTTGTTCCTTGTTCTTTTACCCTTGTCCCTTACCCTGGTTCCTATTGTTTCAGACTCGTATATGTATATAGTATAGTAGACAGCTACCAGTTCCCTATCTCGACCTCTTGGTCTTTGGGAACTAGCTTGCCTTATTTGACCCTTGTGATTGGCCCTTCATGCTATCACAGTCGCTGAGATCACTTTCCCTTTCTGCCTTTGTGTGTTGAGCGTTACTCACACTCAAGTTTGTGCTTGTGCTGTGCTTTCAATCACTTCCCATCGTCGCTTCCGCCTACGTCGCGACAGCGCGTAGTGCTCTGCACCGACGCAGTCAACCAAACATGATCAAGTCTGTCATCGATGCGACGCACCAATGATATAGATCAGGTAATCTACTTCCGTGATACTCATCCACCTATCCTCCTTATCCCGTCGCTCCCCCTTTGGACGGGCCATACACCATACCGCCTTCCTCTCCCCATTAGTCCACTGTCTTCCTATCCGCACTCATTATCTTTACTCCCGAATTGTCGCAACTACTTTAGGATATTCTGTAGCGATACCGGAGATAGCGAACTTAGCACATAAGACTTGCAGTCGTAGGTAGAAGCCTTAGTTTTTAGCATCAAATTGGTACGACTCCCAATAATCATACAACACTTGCCCTTATCACCCTTATACCTTGTTCGACCCCGTCGACCTTCAGTTGATACTATCTCAATCTCGAATGAACTCAATACGGACCGCACAGCATAGCAAGGGTATTGTCAATGATGGTATCAAAGGTCCACTTGATCTGCACGCTCCTAACAGTATATTAAAACTCTACTCTCTACACTGTTACTGATCCTTTCGTTCAAATCTATATGGCCCCTCAAACTCAAAGCAATCAAAACACCAGTCCTGACCACTCTCAGGAAAACCCCGGAGGTAACCCGTTCGCAAACAACGTGCAATCCTTTGCACCCTACACAGCATCGTTATCCGCACTAGGCTCTCAACAAGCACGACACCCAGGTTTTGGCCCCATCACATCTGCGAGTGCTATGTCCTCAGTCTCGACATCAAACGTCCTCGGTAGGAACGACAACCTGAAAGTCAACTACGAAATCTTGTACACCGCAGATGGCCAGGAGATCGTGGTTCAGACCCCAAAGAAGAATCACACTCAGATTCCTCGTACGGCAGCAGTTCCAACTCCCACCGGAGCCGAAGACACGTCAGACAACGACTTCCTTGACGATCGTGATGACACTCAACCACCAAACAACCCCCCTGGGCCTGATGACTCTGATGATGACAACAACAATGATGACAATAACCCCGGTGCACCTAGTGGTCCCGGAGGTCCCGGAGGACCAGGTGGTTCCAACAATTGAGGTAACACTCAATCACTGACCAATGATGAGTAATTAACATGGTCATGTGGTTACTAGAGCATGTGAAATGAAAGAAAGAAAATGATGTAAGTACTTAGTTGTCATGACACATGGCAGGTTCTAGCAGATGACCCATTTCATCCTTGATATGGCTTGCCAAGCCACATTGATAAGCCTACTTAAGAGTGTGTGAGTCCCAGTTGGTGGATGCCACGAGGGTGTTCAAACGGATATTGTATTTCTGCACATTATCAGACTCCTTCATCCATAATGCTCTGAGTTTATCCTCAGCCTCACCTTGTGTGTTGTACATACCAAAATTATCCTGGAGCTCCCTCAACAAGGCTGCAAAGGAGGAAGTCCAGGTGGGCATCACAGAGAGATCTGGATCGAGGATATCAGGCTTGAACCACCTAGATAGGATCATGTAATTCTTATAATTTTTTATAATAATTGTACAGAATATAATTTCAGACTGGTAGGTAACCATACATCCTACAGTTTCATTGTGCATAAGAGGAAGAAAACAGCTCAATATTCAACCTTTTAGGACAAGGAGTTGTCTCAAGGAAAGCCTTCTCTTGGCAGATGAGAAAAGTTGCCCATTTTGGGGTGCTTGTGATGGCTTGCTGTCACTGTATATGTAGTATATGCTACACCAGATTTCCCCACAGTTTATGCTTCAGTATTATGGAGGGTTCAAGTTGAATTCTACCATAATTTAGGTACTGCACTTTAGAACCAAAGCCCATTGCCCATTGCATCAGTCTCATCACTTATAGACTGATATTTATAGGCCAGCTGCAGGAGGTTCGATGGCGTAGTTGGTTATCGCATCTGTCTAACATATAGAGTTTACACAGAAGGTCCCCGGTTCGAGCCCGGGTCGAATCACAATAGCTGAAAGGATTTAGCACTAACACAGAGTTATGATTTTTTAGTTTTTGGTTCATGTAAGTATGCGTATAATAATCTGATGATCAATCTCTGCTTATTTTTTTTTTTTCATGTTTCTTTATTGTTATGTTTCTTTCGCCCTATTTGCCCCGACAGGAACAGTTATGGGATACAACTCACTCGCATCAACTCATCACCTTTGCTAGATCTCTCGAAATTTCAAATGGAAACCCTTCGCGAATGTTCACAATTAACATTTTATCATGATTACCGAATTTCATGAAATCTATAAAAGATTTGAAATTCTCAGTAATGTTAATCAGTGCCAATGGATTAGACATGGTTCGATGGCGTAGTTGGCTATCGCATCTGTCTTACACACAGAAGGTCCTCGGTTCGAGCCCGGGTCGAGCCATTCCAACTAGCTGCGACATTTTTTTTTCATTTCCTAAATGAACTTTTCTTTTTTGTTCAATCTTTGTTCACTTCAATGAATAGGTATGTCACTCACATCTGAACTTAAGATAATCGTTCCCTTCACAAAATCACTTGCCTGGGGGTTGGTGCGGTACGATACTCTTCCGCACATATCTCCTGATTTAATAATATGTTTCATACATCCACTACTAGTACACTACGTTGTTTTTCCTTATTTTTTCTTACTGCCAGAATTTAGAACACAGACACCAACTTGAGGGCCCCGAATAAAAGTAAAATTCCTATCCTGCTGTATTACGTATTTTTGTTTCATATTTGAACGATCCCAAAGAATAGTGAGAGTAGTAAGAGCCACTAGCGATACGAACATATATACCTACGTATTCAGTCGTGTGTGAAGGAGATATCGAAGCTACGCAAGTGGGGTAAGGACAGGAGTTGGCTAGATGGATAGCATATGTGAAGAGCGAGCGGGAGAGAGATAAAACAATCAGAGGAAAAAAGTCCCAGGAACAGAAAACAAAATTCCCAAAATTTCCTACGAAAACAAAAAGGGTAACACTTCCTCATCCGAAAGAATCAAATCTTTTACAAATCTTTTACAACTCCCTCAAACCCCTGGAGTCGTGAATCCAGGAAGATCTGGCCAATTCCCCAACTGCCCCGGATCTCCTCCAATTCTGATCCACGACGAATGCGAAGGAGTCCCAGCATCGTCCAAAACAAAAAGTTGCCACCACCCAGGCGGAGAGACAAACGCGTTGGGCGGGGTGGTTATCGTACACGTCGTACCGGAACAGGAGAACTCTGGGAAAATCGTCCGAGCGCCCATAGCATTCCCGTGTGTGCTTGATGTGGCTAGAGCGACCAACGAAAATGTAAACTCTTTAGTATGCGGTAGTAAGCAAATCATTCTAATGTACGATACGCACCTGCGATCATGGAAACCTTGGCGTTAGCAATCTCTCCATGGAACACTTCCACATTCGTTATCTCAAACGTCTCACCATACCCGAAATCCGTTTCAGAAATATTATATTCAGGTTGGCGGATGCCTTGGTTGAGATACGGAGGGATGTAAACCTCGATCCTCATCTCCTCCGGAAACCCAGGCGTTTGTGGGTCACTTCCCGAAACAAGAATCCGACCGTCAGGTAGAAGAGTGGCTTCGGAGTGATACAACCGAGCGACGATGGTCGAATTGAGGATGGAGAATCGTTGACCGACGGGCAGAGTGGGGTCGTACAGGACTGCGTTGAAATTTGGGTCGGATGCGAGACCGAAGCCGGCGACGCCTTCCATGGCTCCGTTCATAATCATCATCGTTCCTTGAGAATCGAATAATGAACGTTATTTTCGTCTTGAGAAGAAGATAGAGATCATATGAGGCTTACCATCAGGTAGTGGAACCATGCAACTCATCACACGTCTGGAAGGCTACAATTATTCCCAAAAGTCGGCGGTTGCTCTGAACAAAGTCTCAACAAACAAGAACTTACCATACGCTCCAACGTCCATGTGGAGTTTTCGGTTTCCGGTTCGATGGAGACGCAGTTGTCAATCACTTGCGCTGTGCACGGTTTTTTTTTCTATCAGGAAACATGATATTTTTGTCGCGAGAAAATTCTCATACCAGGTCCAGGAGTAGATCCTCCGCAAATCAAGACCCGAAGTGGATCGGTGTAAGCTGTGGACCAGAATCGTTATAATCATAGTCATTTACTGGCTTTACTTGTCCAGTAATCAATATCGATAGGACTCACGAGCGTATTGAGGGAAGGGGATCATCGAACCCTCCAAAGGATATGTTCGGCCTGCAAGGACTACATCGAAATGGTCAGTCTGGGCATTGAGACTAGTAGGCTGTGAGGTGCTCCTTACAATTATTCACCGCCCCTGGTATATTAGGAAGAGCCTTCACGGTTTCGAACGTCACGGGATCAAGTATCCGAGCCTCGTTGTAGTAACCTAGCACGAGCGTCATGAGGAAGACGAGGAGGAGAATGAGACTCTTCATTTTGAGTCCAAAAACCAAATGAGAAACACCTACCGACAAAAATCCGACCGGAGGGTAACATTGTAAGGAATGGATAACTGTGCAATTTAGGTCACAAATCAGCGATCATTGCCTCGGTAGAAAACTCATACAGATTGTAGGGATCGGTCCTGTTGAGGAAATCGAGGAACACCGTGCCGGAGCCTTCGGGAAGAGGAAGAAGTTCAAGACTTGGTTGAGGAGATGCGTTACTGCCTGTTTCTCCGCCCATAACAAGAATGGTCCCGTTAGAGAGTACTAAAGCGGAAGGATACCATCGACCAGCCTATTCAATAAAATGTTACAAGAAGGAACTGAAAATTGTACAAAGTGACTCACCAGCAAATGAAGTTCATTCCAGTTTTCTTCCCAGTCGTTAGTCGAATTGATACCAGGTACACCATCGGGTGTGTAAAGTCGGATACCAAAGGTAGAATCCAGCGACCACCCTAAGCAAGAAATGATATTCAACCCATGTTCTATCAATTGCCGCAATCCATGCCCCGGTACTGACCTCCGACATTGATCTGTCTCGCGCCCTTGTCAGGAAGGATGACACTTCCAGAACAGAACACGTCGGTTTGAACATGCATGGTGCGCCATGCAGCCGAGAAGTTTGAAACGAGGCTGAGATCGAGTTCGTATGCTCCGGTAGAATTGTCGAACCTGAACGCGAAGTCAGCCTATGTATAGATTAGCTGAAAGAAGTGCTTACTCGCTGGTGCCGGCTTTTTCGAGGAATGTGACCTTGTTGTTAACACCGAGGGTGGCAATCAAAGGAACCACGACACTTGACAGATGTGGATTAGCGCGAAGAACGACGACAGATGGCACTTAGCAAGGCACATACCCGGGAACTGAAAAGATGCTACTCAACGAAAGTTCATAACCAGTCTCAACACGTTACACTTACCGAAGAACTATGAGACTATCAGCAACCAGCCCCAACGATAGAAGATGCCGGAAAATTCGGACTTACTTCGTAGTAGCCAGTATTTTCAGGTGTGTGCCAGACATTCAAAGTCCCGTTCCAAGTGTACATCTGCAGTCTGTTCCCACCTAGATCCACAGTGTAAGAACCCCTGAAAGTATACCCAAAGATTAATTCGCCTATGTACCTCCGCAAAGATGTATGGGGTCTCCAGAGCATTGCTGATTGCAGTCAGTTTCCGGAGCCTGTCGAAGGCTAAGATTGGAGCATTGAACGAGGGAGAGAGGAAAGAGCACATACCAGTGTCCCACCATTAGCTGCTATGTCAGAGATATCACCACAGACTGTATATCGGAAAAGAAAGGTCAGCTTTGCAGCTACTGAGGGCGGTCAGGGCTTACAGCATTGGTCGCTAAACTCCATACCAGCAGCAGTGTAACCGAAAGCAGAGCATTGGGTAGTGCATGCTTCTGCCGAATTGTTTAGGGTAAGAATCAACTGCCATGGAAGCGTCCTGACTCCAGCAGCGTTATCTCTGTGGTTTGGCTATTATTTCCAGATGACTTTTCAGTACGAATCACGACTAACGTGTAGCAGCCGGCATATGTCCAGTCTCCAGTGAGGTTCGTGGTCTGTACTGTGGGGACGGGCAGAGCAGTGACATTGGACAACTCGGAGTAGACGGAACTGCGTCTCGTTCGTTAGCAAAACATCCCGCAAAGAACGTACATATGTACTGACAGTCGGTTTGGTCCACCACAAGCTTCTCTGATAAATTTAAATCAAACGTCAGGATATGTCGTCTAATGCCAGAAAAACAAACAAACGTAGCGTTACCAGCGCATCCCATGTTGCATGTTGAGTCGTCCGCGACAACGGCGCCATTGACTAGTCTATCGCCGCAAACTGTTGCAAATATGCGTACATCCTTAGTGAATGGTCAAGGCAACCAACTGTCAATGATACTCACAACATTGATCCTGATGGAAACATATCAGCTGTATGTTCTAATGGAAAAGTTGAATGTGTTCAGGGGCTTACGCTAAATTCGATGCCTGCCACGGTAAAGTTTTGACCAGCACATAGGTTGATACATTCTTCAACAGTCGTGTCAGCGTTGTCAGGTTGTTCAAATTCAAAGATACGGCCAAAAGCATTGTCACTGAGTTTCCATGAGAAAGGATGCACGGAAGATGTCGAGAAAAAACATACACATAGCAAGCCACGTATTTCCAAGGTGTTGGAAGACCCGACGTGACCGGAAAAACGGGAGCCCCTCCACCTCCGCCACCTCCGGGAGTAGAAATTGGAGGGAGATTGTCACCAGTATAGTTGTATAACTAGGGTGCTCAATGAGAAATCGAACATCAAAGAGAACATTTAATCACGTTAAGTCGATTTGGTCCTCCACAGAACTCCGAAGCATTTCCAGCGCATGCCTAAAAAAGAGGTACATATACATTATCAGAAATTTCGCGGATATAAACCGGTGAAGCACAGTACCATGCTGCAGTCCGTAAGGGGCGTGGGCACACCTCCATTATTGATAGCGGTATCGCAGACTAAGTCGTGGTCGGTCAGTAATTTGCAGAGAGCACCTCAGTAAGGTGGATACTTACAACATTGGTCGGCGAATTCGGTGCCGGCATACTGATATCCGGCAGCGAAGCAACTCGCAGTGCACTCTTCCACAGTGGCCGGACTAATTAGGTTTACACCTACCGTGAGTGTGCGCTCGCCGTTGACGCCGTCACTGTCGGCACGAAGCAATAAATTTTGAGTGAGGTTAATTTCAACAAGACCATTCCACACCTGTAGCAACCAAGCGAAGTCCAGTTCCCGACGCTGGGAACGGTAATTGGGGGGGGAGGAGGGGTTTTGCCTGAGTTGAAGACATTGAGCCGATTGGCCGCACCTAAAATTGTAAAGTTACGGATGATCAATGGTGGTCGTTCCAAGTTAGTCACACATACCACAAACTTCTTGGTCATTTCCGGCACATGGCGTGTTACAGTCGGAAGCAGCCGCTGTAGTGGCGTTGTTCTGAATACGATTATCACAATCTAGTGTCGACTGTCAGTGAACTACAATTCCTCAAAACATGAGCTAAAAACGCACAGCATTCATCACCGAATTCCAATCCTGCAAGAACAAAGTTGTTGGTGTCACAAAAGTTGAGGCATTGCTCGATTGTCATGCCAGTTCCGTTCGCAAAAGAGGCGGCATTCAAGGTACGGGCCGCGACGCTGTCTCTAAACAACGAAGAAATCACTTGGTCAGGACGAATTGGGCCACCAAGAAGTCGAGTTACGTGTAGCATCCTTCCGAAGTCCAGTTCCCGGGTAATTTCGTGGGGATAGTTTGTCGACGGTGTCGCCTTCCATCAGCAAATGAATGAATATGGGTTGAAGCAAAGGATGACTGGTAAGCAAAGAGGAAACGTTAGTGAGACGAAAGGAGTGTATGGTAGATTCAAGACGCGTCGTACATGAGCGGATGTTAACGCTATCGTTAACGCAAAGACTTTCAAGGAGGGCATCATGAACACAGGACCACTGAAATTGGCCTAGTGAAGGGAAGAGCGACACGTCGAGTTTTTATACTTCTAGCTGATCGTCGATCAGTCGAGATTCCAGCTGCCCACTGGCCACGGAAAGGATAAAGTCACGTTTTTGGCGTAAAATAAACCTGGCGTCATGCTCAACCTCCGTTCTATCTTCGATTCAGAATCACTCCCGAGGAAAGATATGCGACTGGTGTACCTAAAAATCTTCTATTACGATTTGTAACGTATGTGTCGAAAATGTGTAGTTCTTGAAGTCTAGCATGTTTGGCACGAACATATGTAGCTCCTTTCGGACAAATACAGAGCGCACTTACCCTAAGGCCGGAAATCCTAGAATTTCCGTATATGTTCCGTATGAACCACGAACTTTGGCGACCGATCCGGTGCCTTGGGCAGCTTCGAACAAATTCCCCTGGATTGTCGACCAGTTTCTGCGAAGGATCAGGAACTTCAGGATGTACAATATCAGAGGCTATGTGCCACTGTATGTGTACCCTTGACATCTTTCTCTCAATAAATGCTGTTGGTCATGTATGACGAGGTACAGATCAAGCGCCGGGAAACTTGGTATGAGTTTTTCCAGAGATAAAAATTGTCACGGCTTCTGGTGAGCAGTGTCGAATATCTGCAGGTGAAGGTTTACGCGCAAGATAATTAGCCCTAAGAAAATTTGAAGAGTCGCCTCAGCGCGAACTTGTTAGGAAACGCACATTTGACGTTGAACACTTACTTCAATGCAGGGCTTCAATCAATACGACATCTGTGCAGGAGAGCAAAAACCTTCATCGGCAGGCAATAAAAAATCACAAAATGGTCTAACCCTTGTTCTTGTTTCGAGTGGAACCAAAAACTCGCGAGATTGATACGTGCTGAACGCGTCCAACGATAGGTGGATATTTCAAAAATCAATTGCTGAAGGCCTTAGGCCAGGAACCCTGTGAACATATGGCAGAGAGATGAATTATTTCTGGAACTCGAACGCAAATTCAGAAAAAGAGTTGAACAAAGGCAAGGTACTGTCTGTCAGGTCCCGTCATCGACCGGGCTTGACTTTTTTCGCATCCTCTATGGATCCAGCAGCTATTGCGAGGACCGCTGATCGGTCAAAGAGTTAAACGTTCAAAAAATAGACAGGTTCATACGCCGCACGGAATACATATCCATCCATCTTCTCCTGAGCAAGTTCAAAAAGACGCTGCCAGCGCGGTCTAAGCAGACCGGTTACATCCACTGATTCTCAAACTCGCAACTATCCGATCTAAGATGGTGGCAGCAAGGACCATTGAGTCAATGAAAGAACACTGTTTATTCAAGGAGTCGACGTAGAATCACGGAGCAAAGCTGCACCATTCATCATCCTGGCTATCCCGAAGGGCGATAACACTAAAGATAGGCTATCGAGCGCATGGAGTGAGGAGACGAAGAAGATGCCAGGGGATGGTATCGAGATGTTTCGTGTGCGGAACGAATAACACATTGACAGGCGTGTCGGAAGTGAAAGAAATTGAGAAGACATAGGAGTACTCGAAGCCCCAAGCTTTAAGATTGAGGATAAAACGGCCTCTCAACCATAAAGGTGGTGGTCCAGCTTCAAGCTCAAGCCATCCATTTTTGAAAATACAAGCGCGCAATCTCAATTTCTCACGCACAGGCCGGAGCTATGTAGTCTCCCGTAGGAATACGTTCATCCGCAATCTCACTGGTGACTGGAGTAAAGCAGAGTAAAGCTCCGTCTACCAACTTGCTGAACGAACCGTGCACTACAACATCGATCAGAACCGTGACCATCAGACCACGGTCATATCATGCTAGCCTGAATACCTTTTTCAACGTTCACTGTCAAGGTCACTGGTACATATTCATTGTGCCTAACATGCCAAAGCGGTAGATCGCGCCGACGGTACTGTAGGTAAGTACGGCAATAGCAGGTAATAACGATTTGAGTCCAGACATGACGGGAAGCAACGGGGCTTAAGCCTTCCTGAGCTCTCGTGAAAAGCATAACATGCTAAACACCTCAAGCCTCAGGCCTCAGGAACGACCTTGAAGATTCAACGATGAGTATTGATGATTTTTGCAGGCTTTAGTGTCGAGCATTTGGGGGCGCTTTTGATGATCTGTCTTGACTCAATCTGGGTAAAGCTTTACACACAAGGTACTCCGGAAGCATAAAGCTTTGAGGGTCCAATCGGTATCTTATCAAAGGCCTAATCTGCGACGAACAACCTTGAACAACCCTGTAAAGCGCATCACGACGTGACGGCCTTAGAACAAACCTAATGTGATTATCGTCGATATGGTGGATGTAAATCGAGCAAAGCGGGGAGGAATACACGATGGATGCAGTCTTACTCAGAACAGGATTTATAAGAACAGTTCGAGGGGAACAAAATGTCGAGTGAAAGACTGGATACACGATACGGCTCAACTCAGGTTCAAGTTGATGACCAATCGCTCCTAGAGGGTCCTGGATTATGCCTAGGCTCACCTATGTCTATAAACGACTAGCCTGAGCTTTGCATGATCCAAATCTATGTAAGGCTCCCGCCGTGATGCTAGTTAGCCTTGGATACTCTCTTTGAGATACAAGTCCATTTGAAGACCGACGACGTGCTTCAATAGAAGAGAGTCGTTCTTGGAGGCTGTAATTGTGACAAGCATAGTGGTGTGAGTATACGACACTGGACGAGAGACCGGTTTGCACAAAGGAGCGAACAGATCTTCAATATCAGTAATTACAAGAGACAAACGATGGAAGGACATTATTACAAGGGACACACGATGGAAGGGCGATATCGATAGTGGCAATGCGGTTGAAGAATTTTCCTTGTATTTTCCCGACAAGAGCTGAAATTAAACTTTGAGTGAGAAGATAAGAAATTCTAAGGCTGGCCAAAGCGGCGAAACTTCTTACGTAAGTGATAGTAGCCTTGAACCTTAATACTCGACGAGCGCATTTGGGCGAGAATTCCTTCCACTCAAGAATCCTTCCTTCGAAAAAACGAACAGTGCAAGGGGAATCTATCTAGCGAGTCGTCTAGATAAACCGGATTCTTAAATTTATATTTAAAGGGGAGTAACAGGAAGGAAAGACCGAGCCAAGGCAGTGGTTCAGTCGGCGGTTGAATTTTTGACTCTTTTTGTTGAAATTTTTCTCCCTCCGCCAGACTCTGGGCAACGGTACGCCAACTTTATATTGTTGATCTGAACTCTAATAACGGCTGAACCCAACCGTTTCCCTTTTCCATTTCTTGCGCTGTTTTTCTCTTTCACCTCCTCCAACACCGACATCTCGTTATCGCGGTCATCGACGATGAGACAGGCTCCTTCAAGTTATCATTTTAGACCACTATGTCGACGTCGAGTGGTACGTCCTCGGCTTCTCATCCACCTCCGCCGACTACATGGAACGATCCACCGTGGATAGGCTGGATAGAAACAACTGGAGACGCACTTCTCATCCTCGAGGCAGCTCGTCGTGGCTTGATACCTCGTGTGACTAGACGTCTAGTTGATTCTGAACGGAAAATGATCAGTTCCGGCTCAGTCTTCGTTTTCGACGAGGACGAGAGTGGGATCAAACGTTGGACAGATGGGTTTTTCTGGAGCCCAAGTCGCATTTTAGGCAATTTTTTGCTGTATCGAGAAACGGATAAACGTGGTCCAGGACATAAGGGCAACTCACGTTCTCAGGAAGGTGGAGAAGCTCAAGATGGTGATGCATCTCAATTATCCGAAAGTCATTCACTGTCTCGACCCAAGAGCGAAACGAGTAATAATCTTGGGTTCGATAAGCTTCGAGAGCGGACTTTGATGGGTAGTCTTACGAACAGTTACAAGTTTAAGTCTGACGGGCTCATGAAAAAGGTGGTGACGTCTTTCAATTCGTGTTTTCCCAACTTATGTGACTAACTACTGCGCCTCTTCTTAGACTTTTTCCTTGACCATCGGAGGCGTAGCCCAACATCTAATATCTTACTACCGCATCGAAGATGTTGAGAATGGTCGTCTACGTTCTCCATCATCCCTACCCGAACTTGCTTCGCTGGACATAAGTCCAGAATACCTTGACAAGACCCACTTCCGAAACCCACCAAAGGTCGAAGTAGGTCCGGACGGGGTACCTCGGTATCGCGGTGAAGCAGACGAACTTGAATCGTCTACTTCTCCTTCGATACTTACCGCCCCGCTATCAACAGGCCTTCCGCTCCTTACGGACGGACGCATCACAGACAGCGTTGGCAAACGCCCGAACAAGCGCTTTGAACCATATCCCGCCGCTCAACCAGCACCGAAAAGGCAGCGAAAACGAAATGATGGGAGATCTCCTGAATCTCCAGCTGAAGAAGAGTCATCCGTCAGCCGACAACGTTCCTCGTCTCAGACTCCTACCCCTTCAACCTCATCGCAACCTCATCGTCCTTCACCCACTTATGCCGATCCTACTCCAGGTAGTGCAGCTCAACCAGCTCATACCGGATATTTCCCGGTCCCCTCTGGATATGCCCATCCACAGGGCATGTATCATTATCCTTCTCATCATCAGCCTCCGTTCATGCCCGCCCAAGGAGCTACGCCTCTACCGTCATATCCAGTCGGGCAGCCATACAATGGTTCCTCTAGTCCTGGTTCTGGGTCTGGTCCCGGGATTCCTCCAGGCCAACCAGGGTACTATGGCTTCCGTCAACCATATCCATATCCCACACCATACCCTCCTGGTACTACTTGGGCATCGTACCCTTACCCTGTTCCGCCGTTTCAAATACAGCAGCCGATCCAGCCGGTTGCCGCTCCGGCGAAAGATGGGGAAAATCAGTCATGATTGCTTGGATGATATACATCCTCGAATCCGAATTCTGGACTGTGGTCTTTCTTATATCTGGGTTTTGCTATTTTTGTTTCATTTCTTCTCCTTGATATCTTTTGATTGTCTGCATGCTACTAATTCAAGTTCAAGTCAATTCATCTGTCGTCTATTTGTTGTATATGTGTGCTATTCGTATGTTATGTTTTCCAAAGGCCGATACCATTGATACTTTTATTTTTCACTTTAACTACATACCCTGACATACCCTCTCCGGAATCTCCTCTCTTATCCTCTTTTTCTTTTCCCTTTCGTCATGCTCTCTTTCCTTGTTCTTTCGCGAGACTTGTTACTTGTATTTTAGGGGTTGTTATCGTCCATTCTTCCTTATTTTTCTTTCGATGTGCACCGATGCTGTTTCTACTATAACATGTAAGTAAGAGTAATTTATTATTCCGTTGTGTCTGTCTCCATATGGATTCTGTTGCGCTATCTGATAAAGCATACCACGCTCTCATCCAAGTCCCACCGTGAACAAGGGTTTATTGAAACACGAAGTCGCGCGCGACAGCGTTGACTCCACTGCGGATACATAGGTGCTTTCGGGGCTACTTAATTTCTATGTATCCGGCCAGCGGCCCGCCGGTCCGATGTGGCTCTGCAAGTTGTTTGTTTACCCATTCGGGCAAAACGCTCTTCACTCTCACGGCCAGGATCTCCTTGCTGAACGTGGTGCACGACCACAAGCCATCAACGGCGAGCCATCCACTACTCCTTTTGCTTACTCCGTCTGGTCTTACCTCGCACCTCCTAACAATCCCCGCGAAACATCCGTCGAAAATTCGAAGTGCGGTACTTCGTTGCTCTCCGACTTGTCATTGAAGATCTTGCCAGGACGCCATGACACGATTTGGCGACTTTGCTCCTCTATGTCGAAATACACCTTCATATACTTGGTGTAATCTGTTTTATCGACAAATCTCGTCCGACTCTTCTTTGAGAAGTATTTTGACTGGTCTATCCGCCGATGCGAATTCAGCACCTGTAGGAATCAACCCTGTTTGCGGGATAGCCAAAGCTGGAACTACGATAGATGGACCGCATCAGGGCACAGGGAAGAGCTTAGGAAACATCGCGAATATAGTCATCTGTGCTGTGAGCATGCTCGTGATTTTGGGCCTAATTGTTGGGTCTCAAAAGAGAAAAGCTGCAGTGGGTGAGTGGTGAAAATCGAGTTCGATTCTTCTATGCATTCTCATAATGTGTCTACAGGCCGTGTCGAACTACGAAATCTACTGGTGATCTATTTCCTCACATTACCATTCCAACTTGTGACCACTGGCGCGTTACTTGAGCAAGGTTCAACAGCGCTGGTTGCGTTAACAGCGATACACGCAGGGCTTGTAGCAGCATTTTTTTGGGCTCTGCTCATGAATGCACTCATTGCAACTCAGAAAATTGAAGATGGAACACCAGCGGCGCTAGTAGTATGTGGGCTTCATTCCTTAACGACAATTCATTTTCACAAGCTGTATTTGCGTAGCCTTATTTCCTGTTCTGCGCAGCCTTTTTCGCGGGTACCACGTACATAGCATTTGATATCGCGTTGGGTATCACAACTGCATTGGGTCCCTCAAACGATCCGAGCGAGTTACGAAGTATCCCGTTGTTTGTTTTGACGAGTATTTGGCCAGCAGTGTCAGTATTAATCGCTATCTGTCCTTTTGCTATTGTATATGTTCACTCATTTTCGGCTGCAGGGCGACGATCCTCTATTTCGCGATCATGGCTTACATTGTCTTAGCTGTGCTCAACGAGACGCGGCCAATGTGGTACTATATCCTCTCTGCAGGACTGTTTGTGCTTAGTCAACTCGCTTGGTTCCTTCTCGGAAAGGTCATTTGCGAGGTGAGTGAAGTTTTCACCGCTTTCTTCATTTCTCGCTCTCTTTTTCCCGTGAATCCCTGCATGCTACACATGCTGATTATGGGGCCGCGGTGATTACAACATACGTAATGGTGATGGTGGCATGTATAATCTATGCCAAAGTTTGTGAACAGCTTCTCTGTAGCTAAGTATGCCTGTACAGGCATGGTACCCATTCATCTCTTCTCCTCCACCTCAGTATCTCGTTCACTTCATTCGCACTTTGTGTCATGATAATTCGGTATGACTGATTGGTGTTTTTTGTTTTCCCAACCAGGGATCAACAAGCAAAATTGACGGATCCTTTGTCGCTACCATATTAGAGACTGCCGCAGTTGGTATGCTATATCTGGCATGGAGGAGTATCACTGAAGGTTCGTTAGCGTCATCCTGGTTTTCTTTTTGTCTCTTTCTCTATTCCCGTTCATCTGCATGCTGGCTTGGACGGTCATCCGCTCGGTGCTGAGCTATACCATCTTGATTACGGTGTGGCGCAGTATGCTCAGTTTCTAGCTACTGTCATCATTGCTTCTGCCGTCAGCGGAATACCGCGTGGTGTTCTATGATAACTTCATTTCGGGACGACATGGAAGCTTATCTTTGGATATGTAAAGATTAGACAATAGCGCCTGGCATTTCATAGGAGCTCTTAAGCGTCGTGGTCCCTCTTCTTTGTTCATAAATAGCGACAACGTTATTAGACTTGTTTCCTGTCATTTTTTTCGTCCTATCCTTGAATCTCTTCGCTGATGCTTGTCGAACAGAATCATGGGACGATTATCCATATCCAATGTATCCCTCATAACCTTTGATCCGCGCCGTTTTCGTTGCGGACGTTGTGATTCTAAAGTAAAAGCGACACATATGCAGCTCCCCTTTCTTGGTAGTTCGATGTCTATACTGCAAAAATCCTGGACCACTACTCTTTTTATATCTTGCAGTGTCTGTTGTTGTGACCCAATGCTTCTGCCCGTTCTTGTTCTATTACTCCGTGGTCCCTTCCCGTAGCTTGTCGCCATGCCCTAACCTTTCGACATCCCATTTTCTCTTTTATCCTCTTTCATTCACCTCCTCGTCTACCTTCACGTCCTCCGATCAGTTCCCATTCTTCTCTTTGTCTCTTCTTGAATCTATCTGTGCAATGACTGTATGTGCAGCTTGGAGGGCAATTGATATCTTGTGTTGCACAATAAAGTATATACGATAATATGTACATCCTTTTTTGATACCCTTCAGATGCTTTTTCAACTTGTTTTCTGCTGATATTCTCGTGCTGGCTTACTTTTTTCTTGTTTCATCTTCACCAGTTTTCGTGACCGCTCAAGCAAATTGGTGGTTGTCCTTGTTGCGTTTGTTTCTTTTGCATGGAGGTTATGCGCCAACAGCAGCCAGCCTGAGCAGATGGGTGAAGAGGGTTCGATGATCGAAGTGCGGAAGTGTTCTAGTCTGAATGACCAATCTATGGTTATGGCTAAGGGGAATTGGGAGGATGAATGGACTAGTGGAGGTGGAATGAAATGTGACGGATAGTAGAATTCCATGCTTTATGATATCCGTGATTGCAGAATATGTTTTATTTCTTTTGGTATCGTCAAAAAGATAGTTGACATTCGGTTTGACTTGACATTCGGTTTGTTCAACCTTTGCAATCATAATACGTGTTCCTGGCTCGTAGCCTGTCATCACTCGTCCCAGTGGCACAACTGGCAAGTACATTGCCGACTACATGTAAAACATGTAAAACGTTAATAAATCCCGAAGATCCTAATTACATGTCCCGAAAAAAATACATATAACTAATCTATCGTACAGAGCAATCTCAAACAAGAGAAGATATTACAAAGTAACATAAAACCTCGCAATAGGATCAAGAGTATAGGAAGTGACAAGGTTGTGCTAGGGTATGCGACTGAACAATGATATATGCAAGACACAGCCGAGAATTGTGAGATAAATGAAAAGCATAGGCACAGGCAAAAAAGACTTCAAGGTGAAGTAAACAGTATGGAACAAGCACACCGCATGTATGGGCTAGTATGAGAGTAAGAAAGTAAGATCATACGGACAAACAAGCCTAAGATACATCGATCAAGGCATTTCTGAGTCGTCCAAGGCAATCGGTTCCAGATAACTTTCCGGAACCAGAGCAAGTTGTTTATCTTTTTGTGATGAACGTCGCTTTCCTTTCTCGTCAACTCCGTCCACGACAACAACAGCCCACCCCGAGCCACCACCGCGACCGACTACTCGTACGACCTGTTCTTCTTTCAAAGGCATCTCCCGCGGGTCTTCCGGCACAAAGGGATAGAGTGCACGATATAAACCCGGACTGAGAGGACCATCAGCTCGGCCTTCCTCTTCGTCATCATCGTAATCTGGCTCTTCAGAAGGCATGGTCCAATGACCATCCCATCCTCTGTTGATATATTCTTCGTCGTTGGTTTCTACACCGTCTTCATTTTCATCTTCATGGACATCATCGCTGTCTGAAACATCTGCATCTGCGCTAACGGCAGCTGCTTTCCAAGCCTGATACTCGGCATCGTCAAGCAACAGCTTGAAGATAACCCTTACCCTATTCTCTCTGGGAATGTTCAACGTTCCTCTACCATCCTCTCCCAGACCCTGATGCCTTGGATCTGTCGCTGCGTATGTGAAATCCCGAATTTTCGATGGTATCCGATAAGTGGAGTCTGACAGGCCACGGGATGGAGGGGCAGAAGATGTGAAAGGATTACCCGTGGAAGTCATGGAATGAGTGGCGGGAAGAAGAGATAATGGTCCGTGGTCCGCAGAATCAAACGATATGGTTCTTTTCGCATGAGTAAGCCTTATGTTTGGATTCAAGTCAGCGGCCGATAACCCGGTCAAGGTTTTCATCAGTTGCCCAGACGACCGCCGATCGTAAGCGCTGTGGCGTTTATTAGAGGACGAGGAGCGCTTAAAAGCCCTTTGAAGACGACCAAAGACACCACCCTCAGATACAGGTTGACTAAAGCGCTTGGTTTTTGTTGGGGAGGAGGCAAAAGGCATTTTTGTCTCGAAATCTTTTGGACGCCCTCTCCGCAGCAGATTGGCCGGGTTTGGAAGAGACTGACAGATGGGTAGTACAGGATTGGTCAGTTAAGGGAAAAGACGTTTGACTCTTTTGCTTTTGTTTTCTAGGGATGGAATGCATTCTCAACGATGAACTCAATGGGCCATTGAGCTGGTGACGGTAGGGCAGTGGTTTTGTTGTTTATTGTTTGTTGTACCATTGACAAGGCTCAGAATCTGCTTCCGCTCGGTCCCTCACTTATTTTGACTCACTGCCAGTTGCGTACGCTATACTGGAAAGTCGTTCGCTTACATGGAATCTACATTCTCATAATGCTGCGATACTCCTGATGCCCAACTCTCTTGTCAATCCACAACGATCCTTGTCTAGTCCTTGAGCACTTTCAAATGCTTTGATGAGCGATGCCTGACCCTCGTCAATCCTACAAGGTCGAACTTGATATCAACGGGCTTGTGACAATGAAAGGTCTATTGCGTACCATTGCACTGCATGCCCTTCTTTCTCCAAAAGGAGTTTCACCGTCGTCCAACTGAATCTGGCTATTTTCGGGAATCCAAAGGTAGGATCAAGGCTGGTTTTCAACCAATACTGAGTTTTTGGGTCTATGACATCGGTCACATATCTTGAGTATTGCATTGGGAGCCAAGAGATCAGTCCAACGTACCTGATGGATAACCCGACCCAAGCTCAACATCTGGAGGTTGATATTCCAACTCTTCGAACACCCAACCTTCCAAACAGGCATCTCGTGTAACTTTTGCCGCTACACTCGCAGCCCCGACAATCTTGTATTTGAAATCGGCTTTGGACTCAACTGTGAACTCGATATGGGGAAATTGAGACGAAAGATAGGCCTGGTAGGTAGATGTTGTCCCAAGCGCATCAACGTATACCTAGAGACCCGTTCGATATGGTTGATTATTTGGCTAATTGTTTAACCGTACCTCTGATAGTCGAATACCTTTGTCCAATATATCCTTGATGAGCATGACAGTAGCTTCCTGAGACTGTCGGTTGAGGTTAGTAGCTGGACGTCGAAGCATACCACTGGATATATCTTGTGGACTAAATGTGTCGCATTGTAGGAGCTTAAAATGATAAAAGCTAATGAATCCACCTTATAACCCGAACAGACCACCCCAAGTTATCTGAATCTGAGCGCAAAGTTCTGAGGAGACCAGATCGGATTTCCGAGGTCAAAGTCTTGGAATCTTACAACGAATTGTTGTAAGCCATCGAACAAAAAAGCATGGAAAAGGGTCTAAGCTCGCACCCGCGAATCCAAGTTCCTCCAACTGGTCGCGGTAAGATACTGGACAATACGCAACTCCGTATACCAGAGGTCCAAGTACAGGACCACGACCAGCTTCGTCTACGCCGAGTATATATGGACCTTCGCCAGTAGGAGTTGGAGAGTGATAAGTATATGAACTCTTTAACGGTGTCGAAGGTCCCGGAGCTGAAGGGACGGGGAGGACTGATTGTCCTTCCGTGTGGTCTAATGGTCCGCGTTCAAAGTCCATGATCTAGGATTCTTAGCATAGATGATGCAGAGTGTCGTTGAGTATGATGGTGGCAACAAGTTGAGAGGAAACGCGTTGTTTGTTGACGCGTTGTTTGGTTTTACTGTGAATTTACCACGCACGTCTCATTGAAAGAATCAAAATTCAGCTACATATTCACGACGTTGTCGCAATGAAACGAAGCTCTATCATCTACTTTTCGGATTCCCATTTCAAAGAATCTTGCTTGAACGGAGGGTCCGCAATCCGTAATCAAACACAAAGTTCGTTCGATTATCCGGAGAGCCGTGCCCGAGAGAAAGTGCCAGCACAGGCGGAAGCGAGAAGGTTTATGCATTTATGGTTCATGCACATTTGGCAAAACATGATAAAACTTAGATCTCGGTTTTCCTCATTAACGCTCTTCGACCTGCAATGGCCTCCACTTTGAAAATATCATCCATTGGATCTGACGAGACTCTTGATCAATCACGATTGGCTCCTATCCTTGAAGAGCAACCAACCAGGGTCTCTGTCGATGAGGAAGCATTTGGGGCTCCAGTGGAAACAATCAGTCCCCTTGGGTACCATGTGGATTGGATAAGTGTCATTTTCTTGGTAAATCATATCATTTTCTTTCTGCTTCACTGAATTTAACATCACGGTGCTCAGAATGTAAGCAGGATAATCGGAGTTGGAGTATTTGTCACCCGTATGCTGCAACTTGTCCTATATCATACTTCCTGCAACTAATTCTTTCTGTAGCTGCGACGATTTTAAGAGGTGTAGGCTCTGTAGGCATCAGCATGATTTACTGGGTAATAGGGTTCCTGTTCTCTGCTGGTAAAGTTCTTTCCATTTTTCACCTCGTGCTTGCACACATGCTTTTCCAGCATCTCTTTGTGTATACCTCGAATACCTCTGTTACTACCCTCAGCGGTCTGGGGGTATTGTGACGTACCTAGAAAAGGTATCTATTTACTATGCGTTTCTGTTATCTCTGTAAGTGCTAACGATATCGTTTCCTGTGCAAAGGCTTTCCCTCGGCCAAGGTTGATGGCTCCGTTCTTATACGCTTGCTTGTTCTGTACCTTGTCAACGAGTAGTGCAGCATGTATCGGTGTGTATGGTTGGCTTCGTGCCCGTCATGTCTTATCTCAACCCTCTTTATTTAAAGTATTCGCGGAATACGTCCTGCTGGCACTACAATACGAGATAACAAAATGGAACGTACGTGGAGTAGCACTTGGACTGTCTACCGCCATGACAATGAGTAGGTTTCAGGGTTGGTTTGGTTCTATCCTTCCATAAACTGACACAAGCCCAGTATGCATCCTTAGCACAAAATGGTCTCTTCATTTTTCGAATGCTATTGGAATGGTCAAAGTCCTCGCTTTGGTTCTGCAAGTCATACTTCATTTTGCTCTAGTCATTTACTTACCTATCCCAACAGGATTGCTATTACAGGTTTAATCGTCCTCTGTGGAGGTGTCCCGCATGTCCCGAATCCTGGTGCGAATTTCTCCCAGCCTTTCCTTGGAACCTCGAACAACATCAACGGGCTAGTGAGCGCGTTGCTCAAGATCAGGTTCTCTTACGTCGGATGGGAGGTAGGGTTCTACCTGATTTCAATGAGATTATGTTTGCTGAAAGTTCGATACGTGGCTTAGAGTGTATTTAGTATGGTCAATGAAGTCAAGGTGAGTAGAAAATTCCGGACTGAGAAGCAATGCTTATGTTGTCTCAGGATCCAATTCCGACACTGAAAAAGTTTGCACCATTGTCACTTGGGGTAGTCTTTGTACTGTATATGTTAGTCAACATTGCATATTTTGCCACCGGTACGTCTCCTTTTGCTCGGAAGCGTTTAATACATATATATCGACATAAAATTCGCGCAGTCCCGCTCGAGAAAATTAAGTCCTCCAACGAAATGATCGCCAATCTCTTCTTCGAAACCATCTTTCCAAGCAGTCCCAATTCCACAAACGTCGCATTGACCGTTTTACAATTCCTGGTCGCACTAAGCAGCCTTGGGAGTGTTATTGCTGCTACAATATCCGCTTCACGCATCATCCGGGAAAGTGGCCGGCAAGGGCTTCTGCCATATCCTCAGATCTGGGCGTCGACAAAGCCATTCAACACACCGTTGGCTGCGTATCTGCTACGATGGAGTGTGACTAGTGTGCTCATTGTGATCCCACCACCCGGAGATGCGTTCAATTTCAGTGAGTCCTCCCCGTTAACTCACTTCTTCATAAATCAAAGTTGACAGCTGCATCTACTCGTCACTTTCTTCAGTCGTGGACCTGCAATACTACCCCGAAAGTATCTATGCATTCCTCCTCGTCATCGGCCTCTTCCTCGTTCGCCGCCGACGTGCAGCTGTTGGTGCACCGTCTGTCCCATTCAGAGCCTGGACCTTCGTGGCGGTTTTTGCGCTCGTAGTCAATTTGGTGATAATGATCATCCCTTGGGTTCCACCGGAAGGAGGAATATACGCGGGCGATGTATCTTTCTTCTACGCCACTTATTGTATAGCCGGGCTGGGTGTGTGCGTGTTTTTGGTTTTTTTTTTCCCTTCGAGGTTCGAGCACTGATTTGAATTCGGGTTGCTAGAATTGCCCTTTCTTGTGTCATCTACTATTTCTGGTATGTCCACTTTCCCCGGAGAGGAGGCTATCGAATTCGGCAAATTACCGAAAAGTTGTCGGACGGTGCGCAGACGTCGAAGATCGTCAAGGTACCAGTCGAGGCACTGGAGGAGTGGGATTCAGCGCATGTGGATGATGTCGAACATCTAGTGGGAAATGAGGAAGGGATGAGAGATCGCATGTAAAGATTGATTGATGTTATAGGCTAGTCACAAATATGAGAATCACAGCCCAGTTACTAATAAGAGGGCCAGGTGATGATCTAATCATATATTGACGACATATTGAGGACTCGGATGTCCGAATTATTGTGGTAAGTGACAAGAAACAAGTTCGGCATGGGTTTTCATGAATAGCGAGTGCTTCTACATATCTCAGAAAGGTGAGACCGAGTGTGTCAGTCGTTCATTGTAGGTGCTATAAAATACAGGAACTCCGCAAGGGGACCTTTTTCGTTTCCATTGCGCTGGTCGCTTGCAAACTATTACATATACCTACTCTCAGCTACGTTTGCGGGTCAAACTTCTTTTCGTTCTTTCAATGTTGGTCACCAATATATGCAGTCTTGCCGCCTGGTCCCTGGTCCTGTCGAGTGTAATGGCTATACCTACGCCCAGGAGTAGTGACTATGACATCGACGTATGTGGATTTTTGTCTCAAGCTGAATTGTCATATCGTCTGATTGCTTCACGACGCATTCACGATCTAAAGTCGATCGGAATGCGTTACCAAATGCTGAGCAAAAAGTCCGGGGAGTCCACTCTTTATTACGGCACATGCACACAAAATGCTACACCCATCGAATCGAGCGGATTAGAAGAACACTCTGATCCTAAGCCCGGACAATTGAGCTACAAAGGTAACTAATCTGTACTTTGACTTGAACTTCAGTACCTCATCCCGTCACTGCTGCCTGTGCTCCAGATGCACGATATCTCACTTTTCTACCTCAATATTCGCTGGATATCCCACAGGCGCCAGAATACTGTCAAGATGGTTTTTCTATTCTCAGTGAGTTCCTTACTTAGCACTAAAGTAATCATGGAAGTCACCGATCTTTGTGTAGAATTTTCTTATCAGCCAGGCGATTTGAAGTAAGTACCACTTCAGTTGCTTGGGTGAAGAGCTTTAGCCCGCATCCTCCTCCATCGCTATGGATCAAGTTCACGAATGGCAATGACCGCTTGAGAAAGTTCCCTAATGAACCAAGTGCAGCCGGCACGAAGAATATCGTTGATAACAACGATATTATCATCGGGTGCACACCATCACGTTTCTTAGTCGATCGTCTACTGATTTTATGAACTTTGACAGGCCGGGCCAACTTTCGCCCGGTGAAGCAGGTCGCATTTTTGACTACTAAAAGTAAGCCCAAGCGCCTTATAGCCCAAGGTCGGCCACTCTCGCAATTGCTAGGTTTGCCTTGGCTACCAGCTCCTTTCCGGTTAGGTCCCAGTCCGATGTGCATCAGCAAGTTCCGAAACGTATGACCGGTGTGTATACACGCCGATCACAGCCCATCATGCCTTCTCGAGGTGTATGATGGGTCCGGGGGGAGTACGTGTATGCATACTGAGGGAGTATAATGGCATATCCTGTCATACTCCATTATACCGCCACGCATAACGACAATGTGCGGTCCTTCACATATCACTCATACACCATTTATACACACTCCTCATAGTCTGGTCCACATCGTTAGGTCAGGGTTCAGCTTCGTAGCATAAAAAGCATATATTGTAATTTGCGCTGTACTACTTACTATATGCAATCTACGCGGAACTAGGACTATCTCTGCAAGATATTGAGAATTTGAGCCAACATGCAAATATAAAAGACGTGAATCCTCACCTCAATCAGAAACCATGATCTCGTCATCACCGGCTGCGGCCACATTGCCCTCCTGCATGCCCTGGAAATTTGTCTTGATACCTTGCGCTTGTAGGACGTGCTTCAAAAATGGGCCAGCACCAGCATTGGGGATGCCAGAGATGTGGGCTTCGCTGGCTCGAAGAATCAGCTCCCATTTGTCATCGTTGAGCTGGGAGATAGAACTATGAAATTTCGCCTGCTGAGATGCCCATTTATCGTTGAAATTGTCAGGTGAGCTGGCTGGTTTTTTTTTCTTGGCGTTGTTGGAATCAGTTATAGCATTCGATCCTGATTTAAACACATCCAAGGCTCGTAACACCTATAAAGGGAGATCAGGAAACATTCTGAGTCATACAATGAATAGTGAGGAGATACCGCGGTAGTTGCCAGTGAAAGTGCGCCCATGGGGTGCATGTTCGACTTCGAAGCATTCGGAACAGCAAAAGCCCATGTGAGATAAAATGCAAAAGTCCGCATCAGGAGTATGCCTCGGAAAGCACCCGAGGATGTTTGTCGCTGGAATGCTAGTAGATCAGACTCAGTTGCCGATGACAATTTGCATGCGCACCGTAGGCCCTGGTTTCTCATACACGAATGCTTCATGGTGTAAAAGCCCTTCTACCACATTTTTTTGTGCTTCCATTGTGATTCCTTTCTCTTCCAGATATTCCTGAACAACTCGGAGTGCAACTTTTGCGAAATGGCTGCGGTAGTTTCGGATGTCCGCCGCAGCCTGAAAGATATTCAACGAAACTATCAAGACTACGGATGAATTTACTCACAAAAGCCACTACTGATGGATGTTCAGACCGTTTGATTTTTCCACCTTTGTATTCGCACTCGAGAGGCATATGGGGAAGAGAGCCGAGATGTACGTTCCACAGTTCCTGGACAACAAGTCGAAATTTCGGATCACTGTTAATATGAAATTGTTTTGCACAAGTAGCACTCCATTCTATGAGGCTACTACGAATTGCTGATTTCCAGACCTCTTGGTCTGAACTGAGGATGAGGGGAAGATCAGAGACTCTAACATGGCTGCTTTTCGGCGACTTTGCTGGCTTTCCAGTCTCACACTCCTCTTTTAGAATAAGGTTCGCATCACTAGCCTCCAGCTTGACTTGTACAATATCCTGTGATTTTAAGTATTCAGTCTTCTACAAAGCAGCGAGTGGCAAGTCACATACATCTTCGTTCCCGCTTCCAACTGGACCATCATCTGCTCCCTTCTCGACCCCTTCTTTCCCAAATTCACCTCCCAACTCAAACTCAATGTCATTGTCTTCACGGTTTCTAGAGGAACTTGAAGAGCGCGATACATTGGCCTGACTAGAAACTCTGGATTTCCAGTCTGGCCTTAACCCTCCAACCTCCACTTTATTCCGCTTCAGAGGAGCGTGATTTTTGAAAGAAGTCCTTGTACCACACAGGTAAGCATTTTTCATTGAAACAAGACACTTCTTACTGATCACTGGTATTAGAACGGCTACGTTTTGCGATAGATGGTGATTCGTTCCCGCGGAAGGCTATAATATCGTTGCGTAGAGCCAGTTTTTTAGCCTGTATACATGATTAGCAACAATGTCATCACAAAATCCAGAAATACCTTTTGAGCTTTACGGCGGGATATCTGCTCTTCAAGTCTTTTGAGCTCCTCATCATCGCTATCATTCTCATGCTCATCACTTGCATCCCCACCTATAACATTGTGCATGTCTTCGGTATCATTTACATCGCTTTGGGTCTGATATTTTATGGTAAGTGAGAGAGGTAAGGTTACGAAAAGAGTTTTTTTGGTACCTTGATAGATACATTGGGTGAGGGAATTTCTTCAAGGTCTGGGCGTGTAATGA
>JANVFO010000144.1:0-46663 GCA_027919855.1 Lentinula guzmanii | reverse complement strand
TTTACCTTTGTATATATAAGCCAGCCCCCACAACCTGATCCCTTATCTTGACCTCTTTGTCGTTGGGATCAGGTATGTCTTTACTTACTCCTCAGTATTTATTTATGAATATAACTTTGTCGTTGGGATCAGTATCTGTCCGCTTCTGCCTAAGCTTCCGCTCAGTCTTGCCACATCGTCACCTCTTTGTGACATTAGGTCAAGATCTTTTACTGCACTGATAACCTACCGATTGGGTTATCCTTGCAGGATCTGTTTCCACCACGTCTACCATTGACTGCTCCGCCTACCCGCGCCTTTGACCTAAAGACCGAACTCACATCCACCGTCCCCGAACCAGAACTGGGCTGATTGCAGTTCTCAACCTGCCCACACCCACTGCTAATTCTATTAGCATAGAAGAATCCCTCGTGACGGGACACCGCTCATACCTATCACCGCCACTACCCTAGTCCAGTCACCCTTCCACCAGCCATGTCCAACCCACCACAGTCGACGCCAATCAACTCATGGCCAGCTCATGAACAGGTGGCTCAGCTCACAGCTAACCTACAGAAGGCACAGCCAAATCAAGCATGAACAAACCGGAGCTCTTCAAGGGCACCAGTAGTGCGGAAGCACGTCGGTTCATCGCTCAGATCCAGAGCTGGGCGATGGAACAAACGGACTTGAGTGGCAAGGAAGATAAGCTGATAAAGGCAGCCCTAGGATTCTTCTCAGGAAACGCGGCGGACTGGGCCACCCCATACCTCTTGGAATTCAGCCATGGAAGGACACCATTCAATGGACGCTGGGAAGACTTTGTGCGAGCCTTCTCACTTCGATTTGAATCAATCGATGCAGGTATGGAGGCCGGAATCGATCCAACATCTCAAACAGGGAAAGGCCAGACGGTAGCAGAATTCGCACAAAAGTTCAAGGACATTGGTGATCGAACTGGACTCTCGGACATCGACCTACGCGAGCGATTCCATAGTGGCCTTAACCCGAGATCCGACAAAATCTCATCGTGGTTAACATTGCCCAGGGGATAGCCCCACCTAGAGGAGGCAATCAACGGGCAGTCTCGGTGGATGTGTTCATGCATGATCCTACCATGACAGGCCGTAATCTGGGCACCTCTCACACTCCCTCTCCTCCTTCCAACTCTTACGCCATGGACGTCGATGCCACGCACACCAGCGGGATAGCAGGGAGAGTTTCGTGGCACAGATGAGAGGCAGATGTTACGGCTGTGGCGCACAGAACCACGAGAAGAAGAACTGTTCGTACAAGGACACGGTATGCCGCTACTGTGGTCGTCGAGGTCACCTGGAATCGGTCTGCCAAGACAAGTTCATGGGTTTAGACGGGCCGTGGTAAGCGCCCGCAACCCCGTAGACAACAAGTTTCTGCTTCGTCCTCAATACCCTTTACCCTGTTCCCGAATGAATCGGTTCAAATTGCCGCCTCCGCCCCGCTCCTGCTCCGTTCCCGCTCCTGCTCCGCCGATCCGCTCAACCCCGATCTCTCTACCCAGATCGCTCAGCTGCAGGAACTCCTGAACAGAGCGAACGCCATGGCCCCAGCATCTGGATCGCAGGAGGGTTTTTAAAGCGGGTGCCCGTCTCGGCCGCATCGAGAGCACCCGTTAACCAATTTGCTATACACTCTAGTTCCGCGTATGATTCTCTCTCCTCATGTAAAATATCTACCATATTGGAATTGAATTCCAGTTCATCGCATTTCCGAATCAACGCAGAACTAAGAGGCAGGAATCACAGTATAGCAACTGCGGCCATGATCGACTCTGGAGCCACTGCTCTATTTTTGAACGAAGAGTTCGTCGCTCGCCACCACGTAAGGACGTTCCCACTTAGGAAGCCCATTGGGGTCTTCAACATCGATGGTTCTGCCAACCGGGCAGGGCAGATCACGCACTTTGCACGTCTGGCCCTGACCGTTGACGGGCAAGAACGATGGACGGACCTACTGGTAACTAATCTGGGCAGTGAAGACCTAATCCTAGGGCTACCTTGGTTACGAAAGGCCAACCCAGATATTGACTGGGAGAAGGGACGGCTCTCAGTCAAGCCGCAGTGGGCCACAGTCGAAGAGAGCGCGGAAGAGGGAGAAACTGAGGAGACAATCCAGGCAGCTAGCACCCCCGAACCTCCACAGAGTAGGGAAGACCAGGAGGATGAAGAGTCACCCATACACCGAATCCGAGCCAACCGACGAACCCGTCGTGCATGGGTGAAGTCGGGGATTCTACAGGAACAAACGGAGGAGGTCTGGTGCGCCGCAGGTTTCACCTACTCCCAACAGTTGGCGGAACAAGCACACAAGGCAAAACCTGTGAAAACCTTTGAAGAAATGGTCCCGGAGCCCTATCGAGACTTCAAAAAGGTATTCTCTGAAACTGCTTCAGAACGCCTCCCAGACCATCAGCCATGGGATCACGCCATCGAACTAATCCAGGGGCACCTGAAACAATGTGTACCAAGGTATATCCAATGTCACTAAACGAACAGGGTGAGCTTGACTGATTCTTGGATGATAACCTGCGAAAGGGTTATATACGACCCTCAAAGTCACCACTGTCCTCACCCGTCTTCTTTGTGAAAAAGAAGGATGGTAAACTCCGTTTCGTACAGGACTACAGGAAACTCAACCAGGTCACGCTGAAGAATCGTTACCCCCTACCACTGGTTGCAGACATTGTTAGCCGTCTGCAGGGAGCACGGTACTTCACCAAGTTTGACGTTCGATGGGGCTACAACAATGTTCGGATTAAGGAGGGAGATGAATGGAAGGCGGCTTTCGCAACCAATCGAGGGTTGTTTGAGCCAAGCGTAATGTTCTTTGGTCTTACCAACTCTCCAGCCACCTTCCAAGCACTCATGAACTCCATATTTTCAGACCTAGTGGCAGCGGGGAAGGTGGCGGTCTACCTAGACGACATCCTTATCTTTAGCAACGATATACAGGAACATCGACAGGTGGTGCGAGAAGTACTAACCCGGCTAGAAAAACATGACCTGTACCTACGACCGGAGAAGTGTGAATTCGAACAACTGCAGATTGAATACCTGGGACTGGTGATATCAGAAGGGGAGGTGCGCATGGACCCGGTAAAGGTAGCGGCAGTCCGCGACTGGCCAACACCAAAGAACCTACGGGAGCTGCGAGGATTCTTAGGGTTTGCTAATTTCTATCGTCGTTTCATACGGAATTTTGCCCGAATAGCACGCCCTCTGAACGATCTGACGAGGAAGGACACAAAGTTTGACTGGGGGACACATCAGCAGCAAGCGTTTGACACACTCCGGGAAGCTTTCATCTCAGCACCCGTGCTGGCTCTTTGGGACCCCGACAGGCTCACTCGACTCGAGGTGGACGCATCAGGCTTTGCAACTGGAGGGGCCATAATGCAGCTGCAAGACGATGGTCAGTGGCACCCAGTGGCATTCCGATCGGCCTCCATGCAACCAGCGGAGCGGAATTACGAAATCTACGACCGAGAGATGCTTGCTATCATCGAAGCGCTAAAGGATTGGAGAAGTTTCTTGGAAGGGTCACCACAACCCTTTGAGATCATCACTGACCATGCAAACCTAGAGTTCTGGCGCTCCGCCCAGGACCTAAGTCGACGGCAAGCACGATGGGCACTATGGCTATCCCGGTTTGATTTTCAGTTTATTCACCGCCCAGGGAAAACAAACACACAGGCTGACGCCCTTTCCCGTATGGCAACACACCAAGTGTTGGACAGCGAAGACAACCAACAACAAACGGTCCTAAAGCCAGCTCACTTTATGCAGATTGCAGCAAACTCACTACAGAACCCGCTAGAGGACCGTATTCGGAAAGCATCGCAGAGGGAGGCGGAGGTACTGGAAGGGTTAGAAGAGCTGCGGAAGAAAGGCCTTCAACGCCTGGCCGATGGAATTGCGGAATGGGAAGAGGATGATGGATTGGTCTATCATCGAGGTAGGGTATACGTTCCACCAGTCGAGAACCTGCGAACCGAAGTGCTCCAACAATGCCATGACAACCCCACGGCGGGCCATCCAGGACTTCATGGTACGCTCGACCTGGTGAGCACACATTTTTGGTGGCCCACCTTACGATCTTTTGTGGAAAAGTACGTTGCGGGATGCGAGATTTGTGCGAGGAAGAAGATACAGAGACACCCCCGAGCGGTAACGCAACCCCTGGAGGTGCCTGCGGGCTTGTGGGAAGAGGTGGGAGTGGACCTGATCACACAACTACCCCAGTCGCAAGGTTACGACGCCATCCTAGTTTGCACTGACCTTTATGGCAAGCAAATCCACGCCATCCCCTGTACAACCGCAGTCACAGCGGAAGGTGTCGCTGACATCTACTACCGCGAAATTTTTCGCCTTCATGGACTCCCCCTCCGCTTTGTCTCAGACCGAGGACCCCAATTTGCAGCAAAGTTGATGCGATCCCTGCTTGCTCGGCTGGGAATCAAGTCTAACCTCACCTCGGGCTACCATCCGCAAGCGAACGGACAGACTGAACGGGCAAATCAGGAAGTCGAGAAGTACCTCAGGCTGTACGTGGGACGACGTCAAGACGACTGGGCAGAGCATTTACCGATGGCGGAGTTTGTGATCAACTCCCGCACCCATTCAGCCCTGGGGATGTCCCCGTTTGAGCTTACCTATGGTTATCTGCCTCTATTCAACATTCCGGTGGGTCAACGTAGTGGGATTCCAGCAGTGGACGACCGTATCCAAATACTTCGAGAGGCACGACAGGATGCCGGTGCGGCTCTACACCTAGGGAAAAGACGGCAAAAGGAAAGCTACGAAAGGGGAAAGCGAAAAGCACACCAATTTTCGGTGGGAGACCGGGTTTGGCTGAGTGCAGAGGACATTAAGCTCCAACTTTCCAGCGAGAAGCTGGGGGATCGACAGCTCGGACCATACACGATCTTGGACAAAGTTGGACCCCTGGACTATCGTCTGGACTTACCGTTGTCCCTGGACCGTGTTCATCCCGTTTTCCATGTTGACAAGCTATACCCATGGAGGGGGAACGTTGTCAACGGTCAGATTGCGCCACCGCCAGAACCAGTGTACCTAGAGGATGAAGACGAACCGGAGTATGAAGTGGAGGAGATCTTGGATAGTCGGGTTAGATGGAAGAAGTTAGAGTATTTGGTGAAGTGGAAGGGTTACGATGCAGGGCATAATTCATGGGAACCGGCTCAAAATTTGGAACATGCGCCAGCTACGGTCCGAAAATTCCACAAGAAACACCCCGGGCAGCGAAGGCTTGACCATCGAGGGCAATGGTCATAAGGAGGGGGGTAATGTCATGAAGTGAGCCACCCCTATTATTTTCCTTTTCTTTACAATACATCATTCCATCACTGTTACCTATCATGATCAATCCGGAACCTTCCAGTCCATTCCGTTCCATTCCGCATTCCTGAACTATACAGTATGACATCATGATTCCCGTACCTTACCTTTGTATATATAAGCCAGCCCCCACAACCTGATCCCTTATCTTGACCTCTTTGTCGTTGGGATCAGGTATGTCTTTACTTACTCCTCAGTATTTATTATGAATATAACTTTGTCGTTGGGATCAGTATCTGTCCGCTTCTGCCTAAGCTTCCGCTCAGTCTTGCCACCATCATCACCTCTTTGTGACAATAAGAAGAACGACTTCTTCACAAATCCGACGTTTGAGTTCCTCAAATGCAAATTGTTGTACTGCAGTCCATTCCCACTTCGAATTTCCAGTTAGTTTTGTTAATGGTTTTGCGACTTTACTGAATCCTCGGATGAACCGCCTGAAGAAGTTACAGAATCCTAGAAACTGTAGAATATCGTGTTTCTTTAAGGGTGTCAACCATTCGCGTACTGCTTGTACTTTCTTGGGATCCATACGTATAGTTCCGTTCTCGATGATAATGCCAAGGTATTCTATACGAGTCTTTTCGAAGGAACACTTTTCAGGTTTTAGGAAAAGTTTATGTTTGCGGAGGACATCGAGTACTCTATTTACAATGGCACGGTGACTCTCCAAGTCATCCGTGAAGACAAGAATGTCATCCATGTAAACTATTACGTGACCTTCATTGACCAAGTCCCGAAGGATATGGTTCATGAACGCCTGAAACGTTGCCGGAGAATTGGTGAGTCCAAAGAACATAACAGTTGGTTCGAATAGTCCTCGATTGGTCCTGAATGCGGCTTTCCATTCGTCCCCTTCCTTGATTCGAATATTATTGAATCCCCAGCAGACGTCCATCTTCGTGAAGAATTTGCACCCTTTAAGTGATCAATCAACTCCTGAATGAGAGGGAGTGGGTATCGGTTTTTAACCGTCATCTCATTCAGTTTGCGATAATCTTGCACTGGTCTAAGGGTACCGTCTTTCTTTTTGACGAAGAAGAATGGTGAGGCCATCGGTGACGTCGAAGGTCGGATCCGTCCAGTTCGAATATTCTCTTCAAGGAACGTGTCCAGTGCTTCCTGTTCCTTTGGGTTCAAAGGATAGATCTTGCAATCTAGTGGTTTAGAACCAGGCGTTAACTCGATTGCATGATCCCAGGGGCGTCGTTGTGGTAACTGGTCGAATTCCTTTTGACTGAACACGTCTGGATATTTCTTAACGTATGGTCGAGACGTGTCAAAATGCTCCTTCGTCTTCTGTTCGGCTTGTTCCTTCGTCCATTTTCTGGAATCTACTTGTTCCTGTACATATCAATCCCAGTCAAATATGAACAGTCTTTCGCCGTCTTGGAGGAGCGCTCGGGTTTGTACGTCTTCGGGTGTCCAGAAGTGAGGATTATAACCGCATTTGGAGGGACATCGGTCAAAAGTGACTTCTGACTTGATCCAGTCGATACTTGGATTATGATATCGTAACCAGTCTAGTCCTAGGAAGATGTGTTGTTCTCCTAGATTCACAACGCCGAACTCGTGTTCTGAATGATCTCCAATGGTTATACGGACTTCAACATACTTGGTTATGGAGCCGTTCTCGTTGAGTGTGCCATCAGCATTGTAAACAGGTACTCGGATGGGTAAATCTTTGGTCGGAATCCTATGCCTTTCCACAAATTTTGCATCTATGCATGAACCCGTGGCTCCACTGTCGACTAGTCCTTGTGTGACTATTTGCCTGTTGTCCTCTAATGTTTCGACAATGACTGGTAGTCTCAAGCTCTTTCCGTGTGCTCCACGAACATAGCTTCTTTTGCTTGCGAGACTCCTAACAGCTTTAACTGCCGTTCTCCAATTTAGTGCACGTATTTCCATGACAGTTTCCTCCGAAGCTTCTCTCATTCACGAGGAAGGCATCCAAACTCTTAAAAGTCCAACGGCTCTTGGAAGTTCCTCTTCCTTGAGTCTTTGAGCAGTCCATTCAGCAGTGCCGGGTTCGTAGCGTATAGGGTTTTTGTCTACTTCGGATTTTTTTGTAAATGCAGGTACGTGTTTCTCTACATTACCATATTTAATAGTGAAATCCAGTCCACTATCTACTATATCCGAAGTATTTAATTTAGAGTGCTCCACCAGACCTATATCTACTGGGGAGCTCTTACAAAACCCATACTGTTCACCCAAGCGGTGAACGAATTCATGTCCATTCCTGCTGGTAATCCTGGTACCGTGTCTACACTATTTACGCTACTTTCTTCGCTAACGTTGTCCGTTCTCTCACTATTATAGTCCGTAAGTTCTACGCTACGAACCGCGGCTTTGCCCTTCTTCGGGCAGTTCCTGCTAATGTGGCCTCTTTCGCCACAGTTGAAGCAAAGGCCGTTTGCCCTCGCTCGATCTAAGTCCATGGGGCGTCCGGTGCCTCCAAAGGTCGTTCCGGTCCCGTCCCGTCTTGCTATTACTGGGGAAGAAGGTCCTACTGCTCGAGGTCCTTCCCATTTCTTCGGCTCTTGCCTACCGTAGGCCTGTTGCGTGGATCCCTGTCCACGGCTTTGTCCCTGTGAGCTGTAATTCCAGCTCGAGTTCTTATATCCGCGCTTCTGCTCATCGTAGCGGCGGCGGATTAAATCATTACCTGTGACGAGTTTCTTTAACTCGTCATAGCTTTTGAACTCCTCAGTCCTCGTTCGGACTAGGTCGCTCATGATGTTCGGGTTGACCGCTCTTTCTGCCAACTGGAGTACGTACTCGCTCTTCTTGTCATACCCCGCCTCTTTCAACAGGAGTTCGAACTCCTTGAAAAAGTTGTTGGCTTTCATCCGACCTTGCTGAATGCGATTCAACTTGTCCATTGCTTCTTTCGTTTGAGAAACATTAGAGAAGCTACCCTTCAGCTCTACTAGGAACTCAGTGAAATCCACGTTCCATTCACCGCTGGCTGCATCTTGGTGTTCGCTGGTGTACACCTCTGCCCAATCATCAGCTCTACCTCCTCGAATGTAGGAGATGGCTACACTAATAGCTTCGTCATCATCGCTGACCTGTCGTGTCCTTCGCAGGTCATGGACGTAGGCGAGGAGTGTACGGAGCCAACCTCTGAATTTGGACGTGTCTCCTGTGAATACGTCAGGTTCTTTGACGATTGTTTTTCGGGAATAACTGAATGAAGGAGTATCGGGAGTATCGGAATTATCGGCGGAATTATTGGCGTGCATGGAGGTGTTACATTTCTGAGCCAAGTTCGGTAGTAAAAGATGGAGTGGGAGTGGGAGATCCTAAATGGATGGTTGAGTCGGAGTTTGAGTCCGACGGTGAAGGTGAAATGGATCGAGAAGCGCGCGATCCAGGAAGTGTGAAGTCCTGAGGTCTTGACGCAAAAGCCAGGATAAGAGGGAGGGGTGCTTAGGGATAGAGAGTTTGCGTCGATTTATGTACTCGTCCAGAAGACTGTCTACACTCGCTCCTCGTGCAGTGTTGTCTCTCGGATCGCTAGTGCAGACGTTTATATTTCCAACGCCCCACTATCGAATCTTCCAAAGAAGAAACTCGATTATTTGTTACTAGTCCTGATTTACACTTCTTGGTAGAAGTCAGGCGCACTAGTGAGAGTATTTTCCTCTCAGCACGGGTTGAGCCGTACCACAAAGTCTCGATGTGGGTATGTATTCTATAATCGCTGTCTATACGCTGGTCCTGAGTACAGGCAAACTATAGGAATGGGGTAGTGGATAATGAAGGAAGAAGAGGTAGGTGCGATTGTGAGTAAAAAGATGTAGAGAAGGAATTTATAACGCAGTGAGTTCCAGTGTCCAACCAAAGTGTTGAAGACTAGGGGGTGTGACGAGTGGGTCGGTAGGATCTCTGATCTTCTGTCAGCAACTCAGTAGCCCGATACTAGGCCAGGCGTCACACAGAGAGAATGGATCAAAAGACGATGGATAATACAAGAGGAGTATATCCTCAGATACTTGTCTAGCTACAGAGGAGAATAGACGAGATCAGAGATAGAGACTATTCTACAAAATACTCTGTCTTATATACATATCTGGAGATGAACCCATGGGAACTATCTCGCACCGTAACTGTGAGGCTATACAATAGGAGTCACCCATATCCGTAAGTAAAGCTGTCTGTATACAACGACGAAACAATGAGGTAATATAAAAGAATGTATGTAGACGGCCTAGATCTGTCAATGCCTCGACAGACACGAGAGAGTCGCGTCGACAATTAATGATAGCATGGGAACAGCAAGGCTGTTGCATGTTTATAAATAAAAGAAAAGGAAAAGATAAAAGAATAATACAAACGCTTGTGCAAGCGCTTACGGCGCTTAACATACCTAAAAGGGAATGAGCGTCTAAAGTACTAAAAGAGAATAAAAGAAATGAAGAAGAGAGTTCGTAACACTCAGTGGGGATGTTCATTGGAATGCAACTCGTCAATTGGGACTTGTCCCAACTAGATCTCGTTGAGGGGGAGTGTTGGACTCCGTCGGATGTACCGTAGGTGTATCGCAAGGCGATACGTTCGAGTCAGAAAATTTTACCGTTACATAATCTCTTATATACTCGACGTCTCGTCGCCCGTCTCTTTTCCTCAGCCTTGTTCACTACGGCTGAGGTATGTTTCCCTTTACTTATGCTATATGCCCTTTTATGCTCATATTACTTGTACCTATAGTTGTCTCTTTAGGTATGAATACATGATTAGCCTTGTTCACTACGGCTGAGTTGTCTCTTTAGTTCCAACAGGTTATACCCTAAGATGTAAACACACATCCTGTCCCTATCCTTTTGTTAGATTCATGTACTTAGACGCCTGGGCGTGATCATGTGATCGCGTGGCGTTCTGGTAGACTGCGATATCGGAAGTACGCACAAAGTGTTTGCTTCCGTTAGGACAGCATGGCGAGGGAGTTTCAAGGCAGGGTTTCAGGGTTTTGGGCTAAGGACATAGCCTTGGTAAAACTTCACGCATATAATCGAGCATTAGAATTTAGAAGACCCTCAGAACTTATCGTCATTCTGAGGGTACGTCTGCCTAATTGCATTCCCTAGATATCTATACTAATATTACCATGTAGCTATTCGTGTACTTACATAGGCTACAGGTAATAGGAGAACTTATCGTCGTTCTGAGGCTATTCGTGTACTTACATAGGCTACAGTGTTTCTAACACCTTTATCCTTCTATGGATCTCTCCTTTCCAGGTAAGTGATAGCTGTATTGTCGTTGTGTCGGGTATGTCCATTGGATTTTTCTGTTTGCTTTTCATCTTCGGGACCTGTATGGTTAGTATTTGAAATGTTGAGTATATCCAATATACGATATCGAATCTCGCGATAGAGTCAGATGAGGAGATGAAAAAGAAATGTATAAGATATGTAATTAGTTGGAGGGATGGTGGAAAGGGATAAAAGAGGATAGAAGAGACGCATGTTCATATGAACTGAAGATAGTTGATTGGTCGTTTCTATATCAGCTGTGATTGGCTCATAGATTCGTAGATGAAAGATATGATAAGTGGAAAAGTAACGGAATTGTAAGAGTTTACCAGGAGGGCAGATAGAACTACCACAATGGTGCAGAGTGTCGCGCCCAGAAGTCTTGCTAGTGAGGCGACACGGCAGATATGATGTGAAGTACTTAGCTTGTTAGAACTCCCTTAGAATCTCGCAGAGGTTGACAAGTGTAAGTCATCTATTTCCAAGAGCAGTTCCCGTCGCAGTACCTAGCGGCGAGGTTTATATACTTACAGCTATCTAAGGAATCAACAAGTATATACAGATAGCCGTTTCAAGTCTCTAACGGAGTGGTGTAGTGTTGTACGGAGTATGATCGCTGCATACGCCCTCCCGGAATTCAAAGAATTACGAAAAATGAAAAGTGTTTTACGAAAATTCAGAAGTGTAGTACGAAAATTGAAAATTGTGAGAGGAGAAGTGAATGGGGAAGTTAGGTGATTAGTGAGTAGGTGGCGTTTAAGCATTCTTGCTCGGCCCCTCTCCTCGGTGATCTTCCTCAGTATTCTTTCCTTTGACGCGAACGGTCCACATGTCCATCTTGTTTCGCAGGCTTATGGTAGTGCTCGCATCGTCGATGTCGTTCTTTTTATCCTTTCCGCCGTAGGGTTTAGACCTGGCAGCCCTTTTTCTCGCACGCTCTTCTTTTCCGGCTTGCTGTTTTGCCATGTGGAACTGAGCTTTCTCAGTCGCGATGACCAGCCCGTGAATGAAAGCCGTTTGTCCTACGCGTGTGTTGGCATACATGCGCATCATCCCCCCCACGCCGTCTGAGTCCGTCCCATCGTTGCCTCTAATGGGAGTCGGTTTTGGGTACGAGTTACTCATATCTTCAATGAGATTGTCGGTGATTCGTCCTTCGCGTGTCAGTTCGTCGATTTGTTCGGCAGTGAAAATGTGTTCGTAGCGAATCAATGTCCTGCTTCTCAATATATTGTCATCTTCGTCCTTGTAGGAAAAAAACGCGTTCGTATCGGGTGGTAAGTGTTCCCAAAGCGCCCCAATGACTCCTATATATTTGGTTGGTATTCCTCCTGTAATCGTCCATTTCTTCGCAATAGCACCCGACGTGTGAACGAATTTAATGAGCTCGTCAACGGAGACGATGTATTTGGCGTTAGTGTCGCCGTCTCTGATGAAGAATTTTCGTGAGGACCAATCGACGTTTACGTTCGGGAAAGCCTGGATGTTGAACGCAATCGATGGCTTTGAGCCTGGTCGCACAGGGGTGTTAGCAGGAGCGTCCATGGTGATGGATTCAGTGTCGGACATGAGAGCGATTGTACAGAGGTGTACGTTCGACGTTGGGTTTCCGCTCAGCTTTATATCCTGGATGTATTCGATTGACCCGGTGAATGTTTCTAGGCCTTCAATCGGCGAGTCTCTGCTGTCGATCTGGGACAGATCCGAAATGTCTTTGACTCCCATCGTTTCGAAGTATTCACTGAGAGCCTCCATATGCTCTATTTTTTCAAACGGCAGCCATGTGTGATCTCCCGACTTCCATAAGATTTCGAACATTGCATCAGCCTTAGAACCGCGGTGGGATACAATTTTATCTATTGCCCACTCACCGTCGTCAAGTCCCGCTACTTGCTCGAATGATCGGCCTGGAAATAGGCGATCATCGTTCGGGATGTGAATCCTCAGTAACGATGAGTGAAACACATCATGGACCCCCCTCTTTTTGAGGTCCGCTGGCAATTCGAGTTTGTAGGAAGTTTCCCCGAGGGTGTCTAGTATTCGCAGTGGCCCGATATATTTAGGGATTAGTTTTCTGGTGCTTCCCTTTGGGAACGCGACGTTCTTTGTCGACAGGTATACCAAGTCCCCTGTTTGGAACGGGGACGAAATGCGATGGCGATTTTCGTCCTGTGTTTGTTTGACACGATGCGCTAATAAGCTATCATGAGCCGCCATAATTGCTTCCTTCATTTCTTCAGCGAATATGCGCACTCCCCGGAACTCTGTTTTCGTAGGGTTGTTCCATATAAATGATCGTGGCAATCGTCCTGCGTTCAAGAAAAACGGGGAGTATCCCGTTGTTTCTGATCGAGCTACGTTGATTGCGAACTCCACGGCAGGTAGCTTCGCTACCCAGTTCTCTTGGAGCTCGTTCACACACTGCCGTAGCATCTGGCCGATTGTTCGGTTCGCGCGTTCTGTTAAGCCATCAGTTTGAGGATGATAGGAAGAAGACATGCTTAGCTTCGTTCCAATTAACGCGTGTAGGTGGGACCAGAATCTGCTGGTAAATAGTGAATCTCTGTCGCTAACGATTCTCTTCGGTAGCCCATGGTGTTTATACACCTCCGCGAACACGAGTTCCGCCACGTCCTTAGCTCTGTAGTCAGTTCTGCTTGGTACAACGTGTACCATGCCCGTTAGATGATCCACTACCGTTGTAATCGAATCGAAGGTTCCGTCCCGATTTCTGCTCGCAGGGAGGGGGCCCACGAAGTCAATACCAATTACCTCCCAGGGGTATGTTGGCACTGGTAACGATTTCATCATTCCGTAGGGTTTATGGTTGGAAGGTTTTGTCCTCGCGCACACGGCACACGATTCACAGAAAGATCGTACGTCGGCCGCCATGGTTTTCCACCATACACAGTCCCTTAAGTAGGCAAGTGTCTTTTTACTGCTGAGGTGAGCTAAAAGAGAGTGAGCTTCATCTATGATGATTTCTCGAACACTTCTACCTTCCGTTAACACGCGTGGTATACACAATAACTTTCGGTCTTTTAGCTTGATGGATATATATCCGTCTTGTATCTCGAAGTTGCGAAAATCTCTGGGTTTCTCTAGTACAGCGTTGAAGATGGGGTCACTGCTGTACGCATTCTTGATGGTTTTCATTATATCCAATCCGGAACGTGTCTTCGGTAGTACTGACATAAAGTCATTGTCTAACCCGGTGGTGGGAGACGATTTATTCAATAACGTAGTGAATTGTGTATTCACGTTTGAATGTTGGAATTGTGAATTGCGGTCCGGCGTGTTCGCTCTGGTTACGTGTAAGTTCAATGGTTTGTCCGTAATAACACCGTCAGGCTCGGGCTCTTTTCTTTCCGTTTCTTTCCTCTCTTTCGCCTCCCGTTGTTGGTACTCAGTGCTCTCAAGCGCCCTCCTGGACGGCGTCCGATTATTCCTGAGGGTCATACTGTATGACCAGACTTCGTCGGGTACCGTACACGTTGCTTCACTCCCAACTATCAGTGGCAATGATATGCCAGCAAGAGTCAAGATATCATTGTCCATTACATCGAAATATGTGTATTCTGACCATGCTCAAGCCGTTCCCGGAGACTCGTTAGAGTATATGCGTGACAGAGCGTCCGCAAATATGTTTTCGGCACCTGGTATGTACTCAATATTAAAATCAAATTCCGCAATTTTTTGTAACCACCGTGCTTGTCTTCCAGATAGATTCTTCTGGTTTATAAGATGTACAAGTCCTTTATGGTCTGTTACCCATGTGAATTTGACTCCTTGCAAAATGTCCCTGTGCCTCAGCATTGTTTCAACTCCCGCAAGCATCTCAATTTCATGTACTGGATAATTCTGTTGGGTTGGGTTCAGCTTTGCGCTGAAGAACGCTGCAACCTTACAACCCCGTTTCCAGGTTTTACCTTGCACAACCCCTCCTGATATACCGGTGGCACATCCGTCCGTCAACAGCCAAGTTGGGTCCGCCCTCTCACTGTAGTCCAACGGCACTCTGTGCTGATCTTTCGAGTCATTCGTGAGTGATTTGACCTGTTGAAACGCCCGTTCCTCACTAAAGCCCCAGCGGAATGGAACTTTATCACTGGTGAGGTTGTGTAAGTGGCCTAAGTACACGCGCACGGTAGGTATATCGTCAGCAAGATAGCCGACGAAGCCCAAAAAACCACGTAACAGGTCGCGGTTGGCGTTTTCCATTTTGATACTGCATCCACTTTATCAGGGTCCATCCTTATCCCGTTTTTGTCAATGATGCGCCCCAATATCTTGATTTCGTCGGCAAGAAATTTGAGTTTTGTCTCACTAAGGTATAGCTTCTCCCGAATTAGAATGTCGATTATGAGCTTAACGTGTTTAACGTGTTCTTCTATAGATTCGGAGTAGATTATGATATCGTCCAGGTAGACATCCATGAACCTTCCTATATATGCAGAGAACAGGTAATTCATCAAAGTTTGGTACGTTGCAGGTGCGTTACAGTCCCCCTGCTGGATAACCAGGCTGACCATGTTTCCATCAGGTGTTGCTACTGCCGACTTCCAAACGTCTTCAGGTTCAATACGGATTTGTTCATAAGCGTCCTTCCCATCCATCGTTGACCTAAACTGTGACCCAGCCGCTCGACGTAGGATACCGTCAATATCAGGGAGTGGCGAAGCGAGCTTGCGTGTCTATGCCTCCTCCTCGTTCAGAGATGAGAGATGAGAGGAATGAATGAGAGGAAAAAGAATGTATTGGGTGAACATGATCGTTGGCCTAAAGCGGCGATCGCGACATTGCCACGAGAGAACCCAAAACGCCTTGGCGAAATGGGGCTCGTAGCAGCGAACACGGGCCACTACTAGAGGACTACAAAGCAATACAGAAGACTAAACTAAACTAGAGACTAGACAGAAAAAGCAAACACAGGTGTAGGAAGGGGAAGGTGGGTGGAAAAGAAAAGAAACAGCAGATGAACTCTGCATGCATCCTGTGAGATGCTGGAAGAAGGGAAAGAGACGACGAATCTACCTGCATGCATCCTGTGAGATGCTGGAAGAAGGGAAAGAGACGTCAGAAGTCATATGACTCGCTCGTTGCATAGACCCTGGTCAAAGGTTTTTGACCCGCTCATCTATGCCTCCTCCTCGTTCAGAGATGAGAGATGAGAGGAATGAATGAGAGGAAAAAGAATGTATTGGGTGAACATGATCGTTGGCCTAAAGCGGCGATCGCGACATTGCCACGAGAGAACCCAAAACGCCTTGGCGAAATGGGGCTCGTAGCAGCGAACACGGGCCAACAGGAACCAGTCTCGAAGGCTCGGAGAGCTGAAAGAGACGGAACCGTGAAGCGGACCCAACAGAAGAATCACGTTAGCCCTAAGGGTGGTCGTTGTGAAAGGCGGGATGATGGAGCAAAGTCAACACACTTGAAACAGGGCTTACGCTCCAGGTAGGGAGCAAGCTCAAATAGGCGAGCAAATTGGAAGCGGGAAGCGGCATCAGCTAGGCTATTTGCCTCTGAAGGAATCCAGTGTGACTCGAATGTGAAGTCAAACTGTACTGCAAAGCCTATCAGCTGGCGCAGTAATTCCATCATTGGCGCAGAATGTATAGAGAGTGAGGAAATAGTGTCATGAGTATTAGTGTTGTCAGTATTGAAGCGAATATGAAAGCCTGAGAACTCGGGACCCCAGCAGCGTATGGCATAAACAACTGCAAATAGTTCCTTAAATTTGATGTCACGCTTTGAACCTGAGTAACGACGAGGCATTCGGATAGAGAACCATTTGGAGCCAAAGATACCACCTGCGCCTTTGGTACCACTGGCATCAGTAAAGATGTCCATGACTGGACGGTCAGGACGTATGCAACGTATACCATTCCAAGGTTGGCAGTAGGTGAGCCACCAGGTAATGTCCCGATGAACTGACCTAGGAAGACGACGGCGAGAATATGGTGAAGTAAAAGAGGAGGAGAAGCGGAAGAGTGAGGCCATAAAGGCTCTAGAGTAAGGAATGACCTGAGAGCAAAAGATCATAAAGCCAGTGAGCTCCTGTAGCTCAAGCAGGTTGCAGTAAGTGCGTGTAGACCATGCTACAAGAAGCTCATGCAGAAATGAGAGCTTATCAGGTGGAAGGCGGGCCTCCATCTTAATGGAATCAAGCACAATACCAAGAAACTCCAAAGCGGTGGTAGGGCCCTCGACCTTTGACTCTTGAAAATTAAGCCCAAGCGCCTGAGCCAGAGAACGAGTCCAAGCCAGAGCCGCATGAACAATAAAAACTGGCGTATCAGGCCGGAATATCTTCAGGAAGTCATCCAGATAGTGGCGAATAGAGGCTGGAAGATGGCGGTCCAAAATCCAATGGAGGGCCTCTGAAAAGAGATTAAAGATGTAAGGCGCTGAGCGCAAACCAAACATGAGAAAGTGTTCATAATAGAAATGACCATCCCATTGATACCCCAGCAGTGGCCAATCCTCAGCGCGTATAGGAATATGTCGGAAAGCGGACTCCAAATCGAGTTTGATCATCAATGAACCTGGACCGGAGGCCACCAAGTCCTGAATGGCCATGATGAGACGATCGTAAACAATGTGGACTTCAGAATCAGGAATACCATCATTGACCGATGATCCCCGAGGCCAAGATAGGTGATGAATCTGGCGCTTCTTCTCGGAGCGTTTCCGTGTGACAACCCCCAGCGGCGAAGAACGGAAGTTGGGAAAGGGAGGGGAAGTGAAAGGTCCAGCAACACGCCCTTTGGAGAGCTCCTTTGAAATGATATCTGTAACTGTACCTGGGGACTGTATGGCTGATTTGAGGTTCTCGGATATGAGAGATAAGGAACGGTCCCCATTGAAACCAATATCAGCACCATAGTCGATGATGTGCAGAAGGCTGTCAACAACAGCAGGGTCAGGATACTCTCGTAAAAAGTAGGCCCAAGCATCGCGGTGTAGCCTTGAGGTGACCCGCGTGGGATGGGATGAACGAGGCGGCAAGCCATTTATACGTGGATCAGTATTTGGGCGCCGTGGTGGCATAAGCTTAGGAGGGAAAAAGCCATCAAAAGGCAAAGAGAATGGAGGTGGGGAGATCGGTACAAAGACCGGAGCAAGAGGCGAGAGAGATTTTGGTGGTACAGACTCACATGTCACACTGGCAGTGAGGAGCAGAAGCTCACCATCCAACGAATAAGGGCCAACAGAAGGGCCAGAGGTGCCAACAGAAGGCAAAGAGGAAGAGGACTGATGAATGAGCACTGCTACAGCCTCAATAGACGATGGCTCGGACTGTGCAACAGACTCAACAGGGAGGAGCGGATCCAAAGTAGTGGAAACAAGCTCGGCACAAGCGACAGAAGGTGGTAAGGCAGAAAGATGGCGGTTCAGTGGGTGGAAACGATGTGAGCGTTGGCGATTAGCATAGCTGCGAGAACCCCAGCCAACATGCCGGGTGCGAGTGAAGGAATGAGGCTGCTGAATGGGGGGATGATGGGGGGTCCAAAACAATTTTGACCGCTGGCGAAACCCGAGGACGTGTCGTGTGAAGACCCCTCGCAGAGAAGCCAAATAGATATTACCCCCACTACCCTCGACTAATCCAGCGCGCAGATGCGACGGCAGGTCCTCAACACAAACGGCTCCCATAACTAGCCACTGAAACCTTGAACGTGAACTCAATCCCTAAAAAAGAAAAGAAACAGCAGATGAACTCTGCATGCATCCTGTGAGATGCTGGAAGAAGGGAAAGAGACGACGAATCTACCTGCATGCATCCTGTGAGATGCTGGAAGAAGGGAAAGAGACGTCAGAAGTCATATGACTCGCTCGTTGCATAGACCCTGGTCAAAGGTTTTTGACCCGCTCATATTTGCATTTCGCTGGCGCAAGTCTGCTACGACGCGAAGGCGATTGTTCTGCGTCCCAACCTTTGGGATTAGTAACAGAGGTGCCGTGTTATTAGAAGTTGAAATCTTCCATCGCCCGCTCTTTATGTATGCATCTCGCTTTTCCACCCAATCAGACCTAAACTTTTCAGGTAGTCTCGATGGGCGCCATGGGATGATTAGGCTCTCGTCGATGAGCGGAATGCGATGGTTGATATCTCTCAGTGGAGGTAAGTCCGTTTCGGCCATCGTTCTGCAAAGAGGCTGAGCATACTGTTCTAGCTCATTCCGTACTTTATCCAGGTTATGGCTCGTTACTTCGGCGCTACTCGCCATGATCTCAGAGATCATCGGACCTTTCAACGGTAAGCGTTCATTACTGCCGATAACCACCCGTGCTTGGTTGAAACCAATAGAGACAGAGTGTTCATACATCCAATCTGTCCCTAGGATCAGTGGATAGTTGATGGCACCGCGACTCGTCAATTCCTTGGTACTGGAAACGCGCTACCACGCTTCGGTTGATTTTTGAGCGCGATCCTTGTACAGCCAACTGGAGCGTTAGTGGAGGGTTCAACTCACGTTGAGTGATTTTGAGCTGGTCGACCAGCGTAGTACTCATGAATGTCCCCAGCGATCCTGAATCCAGTAATGCTGTTACGGGTTCCCCGTTTATCAAGGCTGCAATCACTAAAGGACGTGCCACCTTACGATTTGCATCCTTTACTCTTGCTGCGTTACGTTGGACTCCAGGATATTTGTTCGCTGGAATTTGCATTGCGTTAACAGGTAACATGTCTTGTTCCGCGGTTGATGTCCTTTGTAATAGGATTCGACGTGTCAGGTCATCATTTGCTTCAAATGCCTTAGGGACCTCCGCCTGTTCCGAGTTTAAGGTGTCACTGTCAGCGGTCCGTTGATCATCGTCCCCTGGGTCATTCTCCGCTGAGCAACCACAATTGAAGTAAGAACATTCACAATGCGCACAATCATCATCAATATCCGACCCGTCTTCTGAGTCCGAATCAGATACAGGGAGGAGGTCAGGGAGGGAGCCATCGTTATCAGAATCCGACTCGCAGGACTCCTTAAGAGAAGGCCTGTCACGAAGAGTTTCTGCATAGTAGGTCCCCTCAACATCTTCCACCCAATCAAAGTGAACGCTGTTAGCAGAGAACTCCCGTATGTCATCGGTGGCACTCGCCCGGCCTGCCAGGTCCCATTCAACATTATTAGCTGCAAAACCAGGTGGTCCTGACTTCTTAGGCTCATTTTTGAGCTGATTTTTTGTAGGACAGTCGCGCGCTTTATGCGAGGGTTCTCCACACTCGAAGCACTTCCCAGCCGCCCGGTACTCATTCTTTTGTTCAGGAGTGAGCCGGTTGCCTTTGCTCTCCGTAGGCTTTGCGTTTGGTAAGCTACCTTTTTTCAACGAGTTGCTTTTCCCATTTTGCTGGTAGACATTGCCTTCGAGTTTCTCGGCGTTCTTTGGTTTGCCCCATTTGTTACCAGGTTTCCTCGTTTTATCATTCTTCTCCATGTCTGTGGAGCCCGTTTTGGGCTGACTCGGTTGCGATGGCGGAATCTTTTTTCCTGCATTTTCTATCATTTCGACTCGCTCTGCATCGTTAATCAATTCTTCCATTGTGCAGCTTTCAGGAGTTAAGTCTCGGCGATATAACCCCTTAATGATATCAGTGTCAAAGCTATCCCATAACATCGTCACCATTTGTCGTTCCTCTAGTATTCCAGCCGAGTTACAGATATCTTGGAAAATTCCAACGTGGTCACGTACACGTTTGCCCTTTTGCTGTAGCGTGATTAGTCGGCGCCGTTGCTCAGTGCGGAAGTCTATTGGAAAAACAAAGTCGTATAACTTTTCGTAGAAGGTGCTCAGTGTCCAGCTTCCCAGATTACCGCACGTCCTTTCGAAGAATGTATATGCCTTCCCCTTCAAGAAGCGCGAAGCAACTTCGACCTCACGGTGTGTAGGAACGTTACCATCATCGCAGTATGCTATGGTTTCACGCATGTTACGATGAAGTGACCGCAGGTTAGGATTTCCTTCATATATTTCGGTTGGCTTCATTGGTTTGATAAACATTTTAGACTTTCTAATCTTCCTGCAATTTCTGCGCCTGTCATGAACATTCTCATCCCCTGAGGAATCATCACTGGGTTCTGGGCTCGATTCAGGATCGTCGCTTTTCCGTTCTCTCAACGCGGAGAATATGTGAGCAACGTGGCTCTTAGGAGCAATTAGATCTGACGGGCGCTTCGGAGTCACTTCACGGTGTTTCTTCCAGGTTGCGTTAGGCTCTGTTCTTGCTCCTGCTCTTTCAGAATCCGATCCCGACACTTCTTTCTCAGCGTAGATGGGCTTTGTGGCAATATGAGCCGATTTAACTAGGTTCTCTAGTTCCTGGATGCGACCAGCCATGAAATTTTGGACCTCCTTCTGGATTCGCTCCGTTTCGGAGGCTCTCCATTGGTCAAAATAATGAAACATATAATCTTTTTCTCTAGGATCCGCGTTTACTGCCTCAAAACTATTCAAAATTTGTGCCTGGACATCTGGATCGGTTTCCAATTCATTCAGTCCGGCACTTCCCCAATTTCGGGCGTCGGGGCCCTTCCCTCGTTCCTTCGACGATTTCTCCCTATTATCCCAGGGCGTTGGAGGTTTTACCAAAGATGGGGGTAACGCTAAGTCGTAACGCTCAGGGCTGTTATACCTCCCAGCATTATTACGCCCTCCAGCCGGTTCATTGGCTGAGGTCCTCTTGGGTGAAGTGGGTTCAGTTCCTGCGGACGCAGTAATCTCAGGCCCAGCGGGCGCAGTTTCAATCTCAGGCCCAGCGGGCTCAGTTTCTATCTCAGGCCCAGCGGGCGCCGAGTGGTTCGATGGTCCCCTATCGGACGCAATCGAAGTTAAGGGTGAATCTATTGGATTAGGTTCGCCCTCGTATTCTCCACTTACTTCTGGAGAGTTATTGGGGGAAGCACCTGGCTGATTCAAGTCGCTTGCCCCCTGTTGATTTCCTCGAGTGTTATAACCGTGAGAGGCCATAATGAGTCTGTGGGTCTTTCAATTTCAATGCTGATTTACAAGCTAAGTCTTCGGTCTTGTTTTGGTACTAGAGGTCAGTCTCGGGTTGATCAGACCAGAGGGTTTCCGTCGAGTACCACTGTTTACGAACTGTAAATACTTGTCAAAAATATGTCGCGCCCAGAAGTCTTGCTAGTGAGGCGACACGGCAGATATGATGTGAAGTACTTAGCTTGTTAGAACTCCCTTAGAATCTCGCAGAGGTTGACAAGTGTAAGTCGTCTATTTCCAAGAGCAGTTCCCGTCGCAGTACCTAGCGGCGAGGTTTATATACTTACAGCTATCTAAGGAATCAACAAGTATATACAGATAGCCGTTTCAAGTCTCTAACGGAGTGGTGTAGTGTTGTACGGAGTATGATCGCTGCACAGAGCCCTAGAAACCTGGGTTGACCAAGGCACATGTGGATGTCTGATCAAATTGGCGCATATACTACCAAACATGATATAGTGTCCGGACGCGGTGAAAGTTATAGTAAGAGTGTCACCCGAATCCCTCATTGCGTTAATGTGGCATGATCTCAGGGATAAGTAGAAGGACCTGGGATTGCGATGTTATGTCTCACGGACCTACCCCTATGAACAGTTTGTTTGGTGATTTGTAGTAAAGTGGGTGTGGCAGACAGGTGTTTATTAAAATAGATGCTAACAAGTACATGGTATGTACATGCTGGCATACAACCGATCGAGGTCTGTTGAAGAACAACCCGATTACACAAGAAATTCATTGAGGTTCGTTGAGGAACGGCTTGAACTGGCCGATTATTGCACTTTGCTAATATGTAGCTCAGGGCGTGATAGACGGGTTTGTACTGTTCTGCAATCGAGGGCAGTGTCAGTCAGCGAAATGTAATTACTGAGAGTATGGAAATTTCTCACCTTCATGAAAAGTCTGAAATACGCAATGGTCTCGTTCGAGGAAGCATTTTCTGTATCAACAGCAATGCTGATGAGGAGAACATCGTCTACAAGGTTCTGCCTTGTCGTAGAGTCCGTTTCCAAGCGACTATGCTCCCAGAAATATCTATAAGTATGGATTATATTTCATTATATCGGAAGACGTACGTGTATGACGTCGCATAGGTGCTGTTTCCTAGCTCACTATAAGGAAGCATGAGTATGTCAGATTTTCCAACAGGAATCTAGTCTTACCCTATTCCTTGCACTCTGAAAAAGCCGTACTTGTCGTCATCGGTCCATTGAACAGCCAGAGCAACGTCTGTGTAGAACATTCCATTGGAAGAGACGATTCCAAATTCCCCTCCAAACCCAGCAATAATCTGACCCTCAAGCGCACCTGTAGCATAATCGGTCAAGTTGCCACTAAAAATTTCTGTCAGCCGTCGTTCGTCGCGATAGGCATCATAGCGAGCATCGCTCACCCAAGAAACCCAATAAAGGCACGTTCGCCAAACGGCCCGGCAACAAGGTCCTGCGAGACATTAGGTACTAAGAGGAGAGTCGCATCGTATACTGGTTCAAAAGTCGGAGTCGGGATTGAAACACCCGAAGGAAGGATAGCATGGGCTCCATGGTGGAATGCTAGCGCGCCAAATGCAGCGCAGATTTTTCCGAAGAGGCGACGCGAAAAGAACATATTTAATCAGCTGTAGGAGGTATGCAGATGATAGTCTCCCAAGTCCATCATACCCATCCTTATAACCTGCTCGCGCAAAAAGAAATCGTAATGAAGATTTCGTGGGCAAAGAAACCGCATTGAGATTAATTACCTTTGGACCTATCTGGAGCAACAGGAGCAGAAGGGTCACTATGACTATGTCAAGAATTGAATGTATGTCCACCGCGCAAGCCATGGCAGAAGATTACCATTCAAGTTCCTTTTGAAGTATATTTCAACAGGAAACGACATCAAACCTCCATCTGAAATTTGTGAGGAGACTGGAAATTGAATGGTCAGGTCCTACGAAAAAATTGTGCGCATGCCACAGACAGCTAGAATATGCTTCAAGAAGCAAGAATGTAGGGTACGTGCTAATCTATTACTATCTGACCTAGTCTTCAGCGGGGTAAGGAACTAGCGGAGCCCGAAGGATAGTCTGCGAAAGTCGCGAAGAACAGATTACAGGAGCTCCCCTGAGATTGAATCCCTTCTGCCAAAGTTTACGATAAGTCCATGTGCAACGCAGGACGTTCGATCGAACACAATGCACTAACACGGCAAGCGGGAAAGGGCCTAACATTCAAGGCTGGCTGGCTGGAATAGTGCAATACCAAAGGTTACTTAGCTAGTGCGATCGATGTTGAAAGCACAGTACGATAGATGAACTTTTTTCAACATGATTGTAACCATGACATACCACAATCAAAACTGGAGCAGGACACAGCTAAGAAGGAAGCCAAAGCCAAAGCGAAGGCTGATGCTACCAATGGTAAGTTCTGGCATATTGAACCCTCTGATTTAGATTCACGGATAAGATAAAAGATTCATCTAGGATGCGTATGAGTATGTGTTCAAAGGTGTTTCAGCGCTTGGCCCTTAGAAGGATACTACCGCCCAAGCTTAGAGTGCCATAGCCAAGTCGACTGAGACTAGGCGGGCGGGAGAGGGCAGCAAATGAATGCTATGTAGTTGCCCCTATTTGTTTCACATGTGACATACAATTATAACTTACTGTACAGAATAATATTCTACATATCGAGACAGAATTTTGACAAAGCACAGCGTGCTGAACGTACCACAAATACCGGGGAGAAAATCGTGGAAGATTGGAGAGGAAAATCGGGGCCTGTGATATGTTGAAATAATGGATTGATTAGAAGACTTTGAAGATCTGAATTGATCAGGCAATCAGTCCTAATATTTTTCAGATATAGCCCGGACGCCATCACTAGGATTGTTGACTCGATTCTGGGCAGAGATCGCATGTCAGAGAGAACATTACGTTAGCGTTGACAGTGGATTCAGTAGGACTTGACGAGAGTGAAGAGGCAGAAGAGCATCTAGAAGAAGACGTGCCGATGAACTCAGAGAAGATTGTTGAAGATGTGACTGATGATGAAGAGCATCGCGAAAGAGACGGCGCAGAGTACACCATAGGCGGAGAATTTGAGAAACAAGATTCTAGGTCTAAAGAGACGACGTTGTGTAGCGCCTGCGCCTGAAATTCGATGGTGGATGTTAAGACCTTCGAGTCGTCTACGTGCTCAACAGTTTCCCCAAGAATTTTCATCAGCCGTTGAATTTCTTTCTCGTCCATGATCCCAGTGCTTTGACTCGTAGCGTTCTTCACATATGTGTAAGCAAGAGTTGAGTTGAGTAAATGCCACGTACTTTGTCAGCATCGGCTTTAATTGACGAAATTCTTTTTGCTGAGGAATTCCGCTTCAAAGAGAGCGCGAGACGTGAACCTGTGCAAGCGTTCAGAAAGTTGATTGATGGTAACTCATGAACACACCGCTGGGGCTAGGACCACGCTTTCGTTTCTTCATAAGCGTAGGGATATCAGCGGACCGTGAGCAAGATTTGATGGACTGTAGAGCATCAGAAGAAGAGACAAGGAATGCTCGTCCTAAAAGAACGTACACTCTGAGCTTTGTTCCTAACGTTCGTAATGTTCGAGAGAGGCATCTTGTCAGCCGACAGACATCTGGATTCACGGAAGACGCCTGTCGATTTCCTCCCCTTCAGCATGGTCCTAAAACAAGGCTCGAGTTCATAAAGGTACCTGGGACGACACAGGACATACCAGTCACTGTATAGAATCCGGGCTGCATCTAAACAAGAAAGGATGTTTGTATCAAGAAAGCCTTCTGCATCACCGAATTTCCCTGATCGAAGGGCATACTCGAGTCCAAAGGAAAGGTTGAGGCGAACGCTTTGAGGGGTCATGACGACGATTGGCAGCTCGAATATTAGCCAGAAAGGTCTCGCTCTTAATCGCCAGCGCGAGTTTCTAATTCCAACAATAATGCTAGCGTCCGCTACGCCGAGCACATCCGGTTCAGCCAATGTTTCCTTCGTCCATTTAAAATGAAGTCATCCTTATCATCATTCTGGGAGAAGTGAGGTGTCATATGACGCCAAAGCCAGGAGTCCTCGAATTCTGTAGGAATGTTTTCATCCAGATGTATAGGCATACTTGAAGTACTGTTGATGAGATAGTCCAAGAATATATCTACAGGCATAGTAGCCGAGATAGAGCAGAAAGAGGTTAAAGCGAGCGAGAGAGTGTTACGGAAAGAGTGGAGACATGAAGACGCTGAAGTTCTAGATGGGTTGAAGCGACGAAGGGATGTTGCACTGGCAGTTATGAGATCATCCTCGGTCATATGACCGTGTTAAGTTCAAATTCTACTACCCGCGTTCAACGTTCACTCAGTATTAAAATCAAGGGATCGTGGCTACATATTCAGCAAAATACACAATCGCAAAATTCGTGACAAATCATAATGAGAGCATACGTGCAATTCTATAACACATATCTGAAGCTCCTGTTCTGTACATCAGTCATATCCAAGAAACCCTGCAACTGAGGTCAAACCAAGCCTTAAACTCGGACGAGGTGACACAACACACCTTGTCCACTTTCAGCAACTTGACTATCCCTCCATCAGCTGTTTCCTGTTTCACGTAAACTTCGGTGTCAGTGTTTTCGTCCTGAGGCTCCGCATCGCGTTTTCTGTTCTCTCTAGACATGTACAGTCGTAAGAGGAGTAGAAGAGTTATACAAGAGACGTAGCAGGCTCCAATCACGGTCCACGGAACGTGATTTCTGAGAAAGAAAAAAAGAAAGGCGTTGGTTTACTCCAATAGCCGGCTATAAAAGATCAGGCTCACCTGGGCTTGTATTTCTGCTTCCACATGAAAGGCCCAACGGCGTTTCCGATACAGTATGCACAGAGCATGATTGCATTCACGGGTAGGAGTTGAGAATGAGGGGGAGGTGCTGAGCAGAGACCGAAGACTGACCGGTGATTTTCTTCGTCTGACCGGCGGTAACGGCGTTGAGCCAAGAAAGCATTAGAACTACGCAGAAACTCTCAAGAATGCGATTCTGTCAATGAAACAGAAGAATCATACCAAAGGACGTGGTTCCAAGTCCTTATGAATGAACTATCAACTACTTCATCGTTACCCTATACGATTCGAAAACATACCATTCAAATACTGTCCCGCTAAGAGCGCAATCCTATCGTTCCAGTTTATGAGGTTGACCATGAGCAACCCAGCTATGTTGGGCAAAATATAAATAGCTCCAATGTCCCGACTGTTTGGAATCCTTGCGCAAATGTTGACTCCAGTCCAGATAGTGAATATCTCTATGAGGCCGCTGACGATCCCGAGTAACGAAGTTTGGAGGTAGGTAAACCCGAAAGAAGCAGTAATGAGTGGAGCTTGTGCTGAGATCGAGTTGGTGACGTTGGATATCCCAGAGAAAAGGGCAAATCCCCAGGTCTTGGGATCTCGTATGGCTTCGTAAAATCTGTCGCAGGAGGAATGAATATGATGCTTTGGAGGCGCGATTCCGCAAAGACAGAATGCAGATACTCACTGTTCTTTTTTGAAGTGCTTGTTTCCAACCCCAGTTTGATTCACCTGTTATTGACCATCAGAAAATTCGTTGTGAGATTTTTTGGGTGTTATCGTCAAACCTTGACTCTTTGAATGGCTGTAGCCCGTTCCTCAGGCGTTAGGAACCAAGCTGTAGTCGGAGAATCGGGAAACAAGAACCTGGAGACCAAGGAGTCTGAACACAATTTCACGGAAATGGGGCATTGTAATTTTTCACCAGAACGCGGTTGCGGTCATGAAGCTCAGAATTCCAGTGATGATCATCAGCCTGAAATTTGATTAGTGACACTGATATGGAGCGCTTTGAGCTCAGTAGAGCACGAACCACTGCCAAGGTTGGAAACCTTTCGTTTGGATGTGTAGAACACCGAAACTGATGAACCCAGTCGCAATTTGGGCTAGGGTCTCGCGTTCAGATCGACTCGAAAATCGTCATGCGGTTAAACGTACCAGTTCCATTCATGAGATCTAATCATCACCAGCTTAGTGGAAGTCGAAATCGAGAAATGAAAACTTACACCAATAACCCACCCTCAGCATTTGCTCATTCCGAGTATAGAACATGGAGCTAACCAATAGAAACCCAGCCGTAATCGATCCTTCACACATTCCGAGAATGATTCGTACAACAACAAGCTCCCTGAAGTTTCTACATGCAGCATGGCAGCAAAGAGCGACAGACCAGATGAAAATGTTGACGCTAGATTGACAATTTTCCATGGTCAGGATCACGCAAAAAGACAGGCATCGATATGGACCTCAGCCATCTTCCGACAGGAAATCTTTGCAGCGCGAGATTTTGTGGGTATTCGAATACGAGATAGCTCAGATAGAACACCGTGCTCAACCTGTTTTGAGAAGATTATGAGGTGATGATTCATGATGACCAAATGTGTTCAAACTTTCCAGTTGTATCTGTAGATATTCAGACAAATGCGTCAAAGGTGATAAGTTTTACAACAGAAATTTCTCACTCGTTCGCGTCAAGATGAGTGGCAGTTCTGGAAAAATTTGAATAAACTATAGTTCTTACTCGTCCATGCCGACAGCAAGGGTAAGGGATACGTACAAGATTCCGAGGATAGAGGAACTGCCTAAAGTGCTTTTGTCGAGGTATTGGATACTGAAGATTGCCAATATCAGCCAGGCGGTTCGAAGGAGATCTAACAGATCCAGATTGGTATTGACTCACAAGTATAGAATACACATAAGAGGCATCAAAACACCTATCGTCAAAGAAAGTCAATGATTGAGCCTTCTGTTGAACAGCGCCTGATGCTAACAATCTATTTTTCTCCTATAATCAGTGTCAGTCTTCCGCATTTCGATATCGCGGTAAAAGCACATACCTGATACGCAAAGATTCTACAGGATCAAGTGCCCCGTCGCCATTATCGCTGGCAAACAGCTCCAATTCGGAGAAATCGCTCTTTGAGGAACCCTTTTCGTCTTTGACGGATGTTGGCGTCATGGTGGGGAAGGAAGGGGGTGAACAAAGTTAGTTAACGCGAAGGATCACCATATGTATTATATAAATAAAAGTCTCCACCACGTTATCAACGTTGAAGTCGGGTCCGTTCAGACAGCGAACATGGGCCAATCAAATTGATATAGCCTCGGGTCTGCAATTGTAGAGCAAGCGCTTCGAATTCTATGAGTGCTCATCAGGGGAGTTTATAATGAGCGCCGCAGCTCCAGACGGAGAACCACCTGGTCAATCAGCAAATGAAGCTATGAGACGGAGATGTTGTCAGGCTTGCCTGATCACAGCACAGGTGACCTACGGAGTATATGAAGATAGCTTAGTTTATTCGACAGGTTGAAAGGTGCTATGCTTTCTGTCATCGCTTCTACGTCTTCTCAATGCACGGCGAATGTTATGCTCCGTGATAAGAAAAGAAGAAAACGAAAAATGAACACAAGAGATTCCTTGAATCCTTCAAGTTCAAGACCGCACAACCAAGAACGGCCTTGTTTGTGCTCTCTCCACCGTGCGTCTACCTTGACCCATCCGACAAAAGTCGTGGACAAGGCAGAGGATGAAAGCGACCTCGACGCAATTTTCCGTAGTCATCCTCAGCGAGACATATTTGAGTATCTAAGGAGGTGGCACTGGAAGTCTAATGAAAAATGGAAATGTGTAAATGCTCACACAAAGTGACAGATGGAATAGTGATACAGAATCCCGGGGCTTAATGAACTCACTTTACTTTTCTCCCCTCCTGTTAATGAAGAGGAACAACATACGCATACCTATGCCAATAGCTGTTCTCCGTCAGAACACAACCAGCTCATTTCACATACACTTACCATCTTTTTCGTCCGGAACTTGACTCCGTACCACCGTTGTCGATGTTGAATACTCCTCCCATTTTTTCTCACTGACGCTTCATTTCTAGAATTTCCAAGAGATATGTGTGGCATTGCAGAGTACAAGGTGATTACAGGAATTTCAGAATCGGACAGCAGTTCCTCCATGAATACGAGCAATGCAGTGATGTACACATACCTCAGTCAGTCATAGGCACAGAAAGCATTCGACAAGACTTCTTCCTCTGAGAGCCCTCTGGTTCATCTAGATGTTTACCAGAGCGCTTCTGACCAGAGCCTGGTACATCCTGTGCCCTGATCTTCACATAAGTCATCTCTACATTCTTGATTTCCTCTAATATTCCCTCTGTGTAAAAGTCGCGAGTACAGGCCCGATGAATTCCTGGCATGGCCAGGGGTAGAATGATTGGATAATTCATCTCTGCAGCGGAAAGCGCAGTGGTCAGATGTGCGGCATATTGCTGCAAAGCAGGTACAAGTGAAGAAGAGAATGAGGAAGGCAAGCAGGTCCCAAATTGGGGATCGCGAAGGAATGGTAAGCGGGAAGTGTTATTTAGTTGCCCATTGAAGAGCTTATTCATGAGGTGTTGACGGGCACTAGTGTTCTGAGACGGACCGGCTGCGTCTTCGTTGAACAGGATTGTATATACGAGGACCCACCAAACTGACTCTATATCATGAAGAGCATTGTGATTGAATGGGGGAGGTGCAGGCTTGACCACGCCCAATGGAGTATCCCAGGGAGATGGTAGTTCGTACAGTTCGAGCGGGGCCCGCGGCGGTTGAGGGGTGATTGGGAAAAACAAATATGCATCCGAAATTGCTTCCGAAGCCATGAAGTGGGGGGTACCCTACAAGGTAAGTGAGGACAGATATTGAAGGACAGAGGAAAAGGGACCGACAGCGCGAACATTGCGGTGAGACTGATCGACTTTCTTGGCATACTCCAAGTCACCAATAAGACCGATATTCCGTTCCTTATAATAATACAGGTTACCATCGCTTATATCACGATGGACCCAGCCAGCAGAATGAATCCAACGAAGAGCTATAGACCAACCGTGACTTTAAGTCGTTTGAAAGGCGGAATTGGACACATACCAAGCAAAACATCCGCTATGGCTTTAAGAATATTTGCCAAATTTCGTTCATCATAGATCGTTGTAGCGTATTCCTGGAAGACAATTCGGTAGTGATACCTTCGATCATTGGGAATTTCAGTCTCCTGTAGATTATGAACCACCCGTTGAGTAACTTGTAATCCACTATCCTGCGAAGCCTGTGTAATGAATTCGGCACCCTGGTCATCAGGAGAACTAAAGCCAAAGCTCTGCTTGTTTCGGGGGTTTGGCTGAGAGGTTGACATAAGGGCAACCGTTCGGGCCTTGTTCACATCATAACCGCGAAGGATCACGAGATTTGTGTCATCATCTGCCATTCCAGATACCTTAACTCGGCAGTGCTCAAGGGGTGTGAGCAAGCGGTCAACAACAACTTTCCTCGCCTTTGCCTTGGACTCAGGGGTTGCGGAATTGGAATTTTCGACGTCTTGGATGATATTCTCATAAATTTGATGCTCCTCCAAGCGATCATGTTCGAGCCAAAGATCTTTGAGGACACAAGTATTGCCCTGTGCATCTTGGACTTTCCACACTCGAGTAGCGCGTCCGAGAGGATTGTCAGCAGAGTAGTCGGAAAGGGTGGTAACGGTTTTGTATACTCGTTCATTGACAATGATATTGTATTGTCTCCGGTTGTCAGAGTCGAGATGAGAAAAGGTTATGGCAGGATCCCAACCCATGTTTTCTGCGGATGATAACGCAAAGGAAAGGAGAACCGTTACAAGGCTGCGTTGATCCTGCATAATAAAAGGAGCTTAAAACAATAGAAAGAATGGGGGATTATGGCTCGCACCTGAATAAAATCAAATGCTTGTGCTCTTAACAACGTCCCGCGATTAAGGATCCAAAGGCGAAACCAACGGTCTTCAATGGTGAATCCGAGTGTGAAACGCCTACAAGGATCTAAGGCTAATATCCTCGACATATTCCACATTAGTTTGATAATATCCTTTGAAGACCGATCAGCCATGTGTCAAAAATCAAAAAGACACGGAAGGGGGAGGTTTGCGAAGCTTACATTCTCTGAATCCTCCATAAAATCTTGCTTCTTGAATTCCTGAGGTGCAGTGATCCCGTAAACAGGAGGAGGTGGCGGTCTCTTGGGCTTTTCGCCAGCCTTCGTTAATGGTTGCAGCGATTCCTTCCTTTCATTCGTTGTTCCATGTGGCGCTTCTGAAGTTCCTGGCACATCTTCCCATCCTTCCTTCTTCATCAACACCTCGCATTTCTTCCCCATCTCTCTCAAAGCCTTGTCAGTTATTTTGAAGTAGCCGTCAGGACGCATATCATCTCCGCGCTCTGACATGGGTGTAGCGTAGCTGTCCACTACAAGTTTGAAATTTGGTTCCAAACCAGGCTCTAATTGTTGAGCCGCCTGAACGATGGCGTCGAAAATCTCCGCGAGTGGGAGAAAGACTTGGGTTTCGTGCGAGGATTGAGCGTTAGGATCCTGCGGAAATTGTGTCCAACGACGGGTGGTAGTGTTATAAGTGCCGTTTTCGTTCAAGATGTTGCAAACCTCCCCGACTTTGTTCTCCAAATGACTCGGCAGCGGAGGCAGAACATGCTTGAAGTAATCATCCACAGATATTTCGCCAATGAACTCGGGAAGTCCGGAGACTGACTCATTGACCTTGTCCAGTAGCTTGGGATCTGTGCGAAATGTCGCTGACGATGCAGTCTCTGGACGCGCTGGAATTTCAGGTGATTGAACAGAGGCGAGAGATGGTGGTGTGGAAGCTCGAAGTTGTTTCGTGGCGGTCGTGTTTTTATTGGGATTCATGTTATAAGATTCTGACTCCTGAGGGTACTTACAAACGCGTCTGGCCGTCTCCTGGGCGCATCAGGAATTTCCCACGGATACCTTGAGTTTCAACTCAACAAATTTCAATAAGTAGTCGTGCGTATTTCTTCATATTGATGATGGTCATCAGCGGAGCCCTATGTAAAAATCTGTCGGCTTTCGTCGATATGAGCCATCTCCCGCTTCCTCCGTCGGCGATTGTCCGAGTCGATTTCTTGATTTGCCTCGAGACGCGCATTGAAGATCCATAGCTTTCAGCAAGTTGCATATACCCGATCTACTGTGGGTGATATGGGTTATGCCAGGATAGTGTATGATTAATACCAGTAGTGGAGGTACCTGCATGATGTATCTATGGTGATTTTGATAAGGACAAAGTAGTGGGAGTCGTTGAGCGCCTATTTCCACTGCTGACCTTATCATCTGCGCGCTACTCTCAGCACACGAGGATATTGAACCACCTTCGTCTGTGATATCCTTAGCGTGTATCTATATAATATCGCTCAAGTGGAATCTTTTACTACGACATGATGATGGCCTTGGAGTAGAGTTTCTGCGTACGTTGTTTCTACCAATGACTTTCATTACGTCTTTCAACTCGTTGTACTAGATGGACAGCGATATGACATTCCTACACAAATATAATCATCTCGGAAGTTGGCTCAATGGTGATTATTCCACTCGGAACACCCTCAGCGACCTCGACTACTGATCTTTCGAACCAAAACATGTTCGTTGGCTCGCATTATGGTGTTTCGCAGGTGGTGAGAATAAACCAAGTACCTTCTTCGTCGTCGTCCCCGACGTTGCATATCCCCTCCTCTTCTTCTAGAACCGTCTCAAACGAGACGATTTCTCCATCGAAGACTGTCACCCGTCCTCGAGCCTATTCAACCTCTCCGAACCTATCGTCGTCAAAGCAGATCTTGGGGAAAGGAAGATACCAAAATAACACCAAGGTTATCTCTTTATATTGGCGAAACGCTCCCGATTTTGTTTACCTACTTTAGAATCGACGATGGCGACGGCTAATTCGAACCCACGTCAGTAAGGATTCTGCTTTTCAATCCTTATTTTCTTGAATGTTCTGGGCTGCGTAGCTTGAGATTGGTGGGTGTCAAAAAGGTGAAGGGGTGCGTTTATGCGTTGGTTGAATTTTCGGGGAAGTGTGGATGGGGTTGAGGATGGAGGTGGAGAAGGGCTTGTTGCTGTTGCCACCGATTCATCTGTACGTTATGTCCCTTTCTTGTTTGACTATTCTTCCTTCCTTCTGTATTTTCTTCCCTCGTCCACAGGTCTCCCTGAACCGAATCACACCTCTAACGATACCGAGAACAGGAGAACCGTCTATTACCACCACCACTGCTACTACAAGTCCCTCGTATCAGCTTAAGTCATTGAAGGAATGGAATACTCTCGGTGTATGGAGATCATCTCGTCGTCGTGGATCAGTTTAGTTCGGTGTCGTTGTTGAGGGTGGGTGGTGAAAGGTGATGCTGGGAGTGGTGGTAGATCGATTACTGTCGTCGGGGATTATTTGCCACTATGGCCAGCTTGTGTGGATGCTGTTGATGAGTAGAATCTCATAGGAGCTCATGTGAGCCTCGTTCGTGTCTTTTGTTTCATCATTTGACATGATGGCGGCGTTTCTTTGAAGATTCTGTTGAATAGGAATTGAACTTGTCCACATTCTCGTTGAGTCGACTTGAGAATACACCCACATATACTACACACTTTCCGGTCATATTGATCTAATTCCTCATATCGGAAACGAGGATATGGCAAGTTGACTCTGATCATGACTGATCTTATACCAGTGCGAAAAACCGGCACGCGCACAATTACCGCCACATTCAATTTTGCCACACACAAGGTCGGCTTCGGAGAGTGCTTGGACAAATGCCTATGCCTCTTCGTATTGCCCTTCAGCTCGAGGTCTGTACTTGTCCGTTTTCGGCAATTCGCGAGAGAGCGAGCGAGCCCGAGATCATTCTTGGCCTTGTTCATTGCCCTTTCCACATCGCCTGAGTCAGCCTAGTTGATTCGTCAATCGGATTTGTTTGTTTTTCCTGACATTGATGGTCACACAAAGAGATGCGATTGATGATACAATTCGCGGGAGTGGAGACTTCTAAGAAGTGACACTTACGCATAGTGAATCATTAGCGCCACAGTCCTCTCATGTAAAATAGGTGTGGATTTGAGTCATTTGCCCGCATGAGGAACTACTTGTGGACCAGATGAAAGTCATGGTAATATATTATATTTATAACAAGGATACAAGAATTTTGAATCTCTGGCGTTGTTATTGCTATGTATTTCCATCTTTCTTGCATCACCGCCGGTGTTTTTATTGTTACTCAAAAAGAAAAAGGTCGCCACAACATGGCGATAGTCAATTGAACAGAAATGTGGCGTTGAACTAAATTTGCGCTTATCATATTCGTGGGAAATCCTGAATCGACCAAGGTACTATGTATAAAAGCTGGCAGCCAGACGCGTTTGTTGCCTCAGAATTCGAACAATCATGGAGCCAAGCAAAGACACGACCTCTACGGAACAACTCCGAGCTTCCACACCACCACCCTCCTCTCTTCAATCTCCCGAAACGCCAGCACGTCTAAAGACTGCATCGTTACCGAGGTTTCGCACAGACCCCAGCTTGCAGAACAAGCGTACCGAATTAGTCGGAGGACTTCCCAAGTTCATTGGCGAAATATCTGTGGATGATTATTTCAAGCATGTCCTGCCTCCGCTGCCGATTCATTTGGAGAACAAAGTCGAGGAGGTTTGCAACATCTTGAATCAAAACGGCACTTATAACCCTACCACCCTTCGCTGGAAACAATTTCCGCAGGATCCTAAAGATCAATCCCCTGATGAACCCAAAGTCTTTCTTCCACTCGCGGACATTTTCAAGGCTATCGTCCAGGCGGCTCAACAACTGGACCCTCAGTTGGAACCAAATTTCGAACTTGTAGTCGACGGCTACGTTGCACCCATTTCAGAGCGCGGAAATGATTCGCGTCCTGACGGGTTCTTCAAGATAACTGACAAGGCGTTGAGCGAGATGAGGAAGAAATGTGAGGTGTTGATGAAGAAGGAAGGATGGGAAGATGTGCCGAGAGCTTCAGAAGCGACACATGGAACGACGAATGAACCAAAGAAGTCGCCTCAGCTGTCCACGAACACTAGCGAGAAGCCCAAGAGACCGCCACCTCCTCCTGTTTACGAGATAACTGCACCTCAGGAATTCAAGAAAGCAAATTTTACGCAGAAGTTTGACGATGTAAGCTTCGCAAATCCCTCCTTGCCTTTTTTCGCATGGCTAATCGGTCTCCAAAGGACATTATCAAATTGATGTGGAATATGTCGAGGATATTGGCCTTAGATCCTTGTAGGCGTTTCACACTCGGATTCACCATTGAAGACTGTTCGTTTCGTCTTTGGGTCCTGAATCGCGGGACATTGTTAAGAACAGAAGCATTTGATTTCATTAAGGTGCGAGCCATGATCCCCCTTTTTTTCTATTGTTTCAAGCGCGTTTTATTATGCAGGATCAACGCAACCTTGTAACCGTCTTCCTTTCCTTTGCGTTCTCATCCGCAGAAAACATGGGTTGGGATCCTACCATCACCTTTTCTCATCGCGACTCTGAAAACCGGAGACAATACAATATTATTGTCAATGAACGAGTATACAAAACCGTTAAAACCCTTTCCGACTACTCTGCCGACAATCCTCTCGGACGCGCTACTCGAGTATGGAAAGTCCAAGATGCACAGGGCAATACTCGTGTCCTCAAAGATCTTTGGCTCGAACACGATCGTTTGGAAGAGCATAAAATTTATGAGAATATCCTCCAAGACGTCGAAAAGTCCAATTCCGCAACCCCTGAGCACAAGGAAAAAGCAAGGAATGCTGTTGCTGACCGCTTGCTCACACCTCTTGACCACTGCCGAGTTAAGGTATCTGGAACAGCAGATGATGACACAAATCTTGTGATACTTCGCGGTTACGATATGAACAAGGCCCGAACGGTTGTCCTTATATCACCCTCTCAATCAAACCCCCCAGAGAAGCAGAGCATTGGCTTCAGTTTTTCTAATGACCAGGATGCCGAATTCATTACGCCGGCTTCGCAGGATAGTGGATTACAAGTTCCTCAACGGGTGGTTCATAATAGTCTGCAGGAGACTGAAATTCCCAATGATCAAAGGTATCACTACCGAATTGTCTTCGAGGAATACGCTACAACGATCTACGATGAACGAAATTTGGCAAATATTCTTAAAGCCATAGCGGATGTCTTGTTTGGTATGTGTCCCATTTCGCCTTTCAAACGACTCAAAGTCACGGTTGGTCTATAGCTCTTCGGCTCATTCATTTTGCTGGCTGGGTCCATCGTGATATAAGCGGTGGTAACCTGTATTATCATAAGGAACGCAATATCGGTCTTATTGGTGACTTGGAGTATGCCAAGCAAGTTGATGATCTCTCTCACCATAATGTCCGCACTGTGTGTCCCTTTTTTATCCGTCGTCCTACAATTACTGTTCTCATTTACCATGTAGGGTACCCCCTATTTCATGGCGTCAGAAGCACTTGCGAATAAATATTCGTTTTCCCCATACCCAATCACCCCTAAACAGCCGCGGGCCCCGCTCGAACTGTACGAACTACATGGTCCCAGGAAGGGTCCATTGGGCGTGGTCGATCCCGAAGATCCACCATTCAATCATAATGCTCTTCATGATATAGAGTCCGTTTGGTGGGTCCTCGTATATACAATCCTGTTCAACGAAGACACAGCCGGTCCCTCTCAGAACACTAGTGCCCGTCAACACCTCATGAATAAGCTCTTCGATGGGCAACTAAACAACAATTCCCGTTTATCATTCCTTCGCAAACCCCAATTTGGGACCTGCTTGCCTTCTTCATTCTCTTCTTCACTTGTACCTGCTTTGCAGCAATATGCCAGACGTCTGACCGCTGCGTTTGCCGCTGCAGAGATGAATTATCCAATCATTCAACCCCTGCCCACTCCCCAGCTTTATGAGGACTGTATTGGTGCCATTTACACAGAAGTGATAGTAGGGGCAATCAAGAATGTAGAGATGGTTTATGTGAAGATCAGGGCACAGGATGTACCAGGCTCCGGTCAGAAGCGCTCTGGCAATCATCTAGGTGAACCAGAGGGCTCACAGAAGAAGAAGTCTCGTTGAATGCCTTCTGCACCGATACCCGATCGAATGTTGGCAACACTGCATTGCTCATAGTGATCCAGGTTCTATTGTTTTTTGATAGTTTTGTAATTTTACTATGGCTCACAATGTACACGATAAGTATGCCATCCAGAATAGATGTTGTGAAATGAAGTGGTGATCAGAAAAAATGGGAGGCATATAATATACATTCAGCATCAATGCCGGTGGTACAGTCAAGTTTAAGAGTTTAGGAAAAAGGATGGTAAGGGTACGTGAATTGAACTGGATGTGCTCTTGATAGTTTAGATGGAGAAGAGCTACTGCGGTTAACATCCTTATAATTCAGGCCATCGTACTGACAGTAAGACAAGCGCGGAGATAATCTCGAGAGATAAGGATATTAGGCGCCTAACGACTCTACTCCAACTCCCATCACCTGTGTTCTACTTCGTCCTTATCAAAATCACCATAGATACATCATGCAGCCTCCACTACTTATACGCACAGTCTATATGCAACTCATTGAAAACTATGGATCTTCGATGTGGGTCCTCGAATCAAGCAAAGGAATCGACGAAGCTGGGGATTGGTCATGCTCGAGAATTGACGAAAGCCGACAGGTTTCTACATAGTGTTTCGCTGATGACCATTATCACTTCTGAAGAATATGAAGAAATACGCACCAAGGCGTTCGCAAACTCTTTTGGACCCGGCTTGTAATTCGACGCGTCGCGGACAGACCGATTTACAAAACCCACGATGTATTAGCACGGGTTCCACGAAATTCTTTTCGAAATTGCACATATCCCTCTTCCTTTCTGCACAAATAACCGACATTAACTAACTCGCAACAACAATCCGGAGGGCCGGCCCTTGCCACTTTGGTGAAGACATTTAGAATCGACCAACAAAGTGGAAAGTTTGGATTATATTTTTTCGAGCGTCGGTGATAACTGAAATTTGATGACGCGATTGGTGTTGAAATTAATCCTATTCGTGGGAAAACTGTGATGCGCCCAGACGGCCAGTTTGTAGCCTCAGAATGAATCCCAATAAAAACACGACCGCCACGGAACAACTCCTAGCTTCCACACCACCATCTCTTGCCCCTGTTCAATCTCCCGAAACGCCAGCGCGTCCAAACACTGCATCGTCAGCGACATTTCCCACAGATCCCAAGTTACTGAACAAGCTTAATGAGCTAGTCTCCGGACTTCCCGAGTTCATCAGCGAAATATCTGTGGATGATTATTTCAAGCATGTCCTGCCTCCGCTGCCGAGTCATTTGGAGAACAGAGTCGGGGAGGTTTGCAACATATTGAACGAAAACGGCACTTATAACACTACCACCCATCGTTGGACACAATTTCCTCAGGATCCTGACGCTCAATCCTCGCACGAAACACAAATCTTTCTCCCACTCGCGGAGATTTTTGACGCCATCGTTCAGGCGGTTCAACAATTAGAGCCTGGTTTGGAACCAAATTTCAAACTTGTAGTGGACAGCCACGCTACACCCATGTCAAAGCGCGGAGGTGATATGCGTCCTGACGGCTACTTCAAGATAACTGACAAGGCGTTGAGCGAGATGAGGAAGAAATGTGAGGTGTTGATGAAGAAGGAAGGATGGGAAGATGTGCCGAGAGCTTCAGAAGCGACACATGGAACCACGAATGAACCAAAGAAGTCGCTCCAGCTGTCCACGAACACTAGCGAGAAGCCCAAGAGACCGCCACCTCCTCCTGTTTACGAGATAACTGCACCTCAGGAATTCAAGAAAGCAAATTTTACGCAGAAGTTTGACGATGTAAGCTTCGCAAATCCCTCCTTGCCTTTTTTCGCATGGCTAATCGGTCTCCAAAGGACATTATCAAATTGATGTGGAATATGTCGAGGATATTGGCCTTAGATCCTTGTAGGCGTTTCACACTCGGATTCACCATTGAAGACTGTTCGTTTCGTCTTTGGGTCCTGAATCGCGGGACATTGTTAAGAACACAAGCATTTGATTTCATGAAGGTGCGAGCCATGATCCGCCATTTTTTCTATTGTTTCAAGCGCGTTTTATTATGCAGGATCAACGCAAGCTTGTAACCGTCTTCCTTTCCTTTGCGTTATCATCCGCAGAAAACATGGGTTGGGATCCTACCATCAGCTTTTCTCATCGCGACTCCGAAAACCGGAGACAATACAACATTATTGTCAAGGAACGAGTATACAAAACCGTTAAAACCCTTTCCGACTACTCTGCCGACAATCCTCTCGGACGCGCTACTCGAGTGTGGAAAGTCCAAGATGCACAGGGCAAAACTCGTGTCCTCAAAGATCTTTGGCTCGAACACGATCGTTTGGAAGAGCATAAAATTTATGAGAATATCGTCAAAGACGTCGAAAATTCTGCACCGCCTGAGCGCAAGGAAAAAAGAAGGAACACTGTTGCTAAACACTTGCTCACCCCTCTTGACCACTGCCGAGTTAAGGTATCTGGAATAGCAGATGATGACACAAATCTTGTGATACTTCGCGATTACGATATGAACAAGGCCCGAACGGTTGCCCTTATGTCACCCTCTCAATCAAACCCCCCAGAGAAGCAGAGCTTTGGCTTCAGTTTTCCTGATGACCAGGATGCCAAACTCATTACACAGGCTTCGCAGGATAGTGGATTACAAGTTCCTCAACGAGTGGTTCATAATAGCCTACAGGAGACTGAAATTCCCAATGCTCAAAGGTATCACTACCGAATTGTCTTCGAGGAATACGCTACAACGATCTACGATGAACGCTATTTGGCAAATATTCTTAAAGCCATAGCGGATGTTTTGCTTGGTATGTGTCCCATTTCGCCTTTCAAACGACTCAAAGTCACGGTTGGTCTATAGCTCTTCGGCTCATTCATTCTGCTGGCTGGGTCCATCGTGATATAAGCGGTGGTAACCTGTATTATCATAAGGAACGCAATATCGGTCTTATTGGTGACTTGGAGTATGCCAAGAAAGTTGACGATCAATTACACCACAATGTCCGCACTGTGTGTCCCCTTTTTATTCGTCGTCCTACAATTACTGTTCTCATTTGCCATGTAGGGTACCCCCTATTTCATGGCGTCGGAAGCACTTTCGGGTAAATATTCGTTTTACCCATACCCAATCACCCCTCAACCGCCGCTGGACCCGCTGGAAGAGTACGAATCAATTCCTGTGCCTGTTCCTGCATTGAAAGTCGACACGCCTACGCCTCCCCCATTCAATCACAATGCTCTTCATGATATAGAGTCAGTTTGGTGGGTTCTCGTATATACAATTCTGTTCAACGAAGACCCAGCCGGTCCCTCTCAGAACACTAGTGCCCGTCAAGACCTCATGAATACGCTCTTCGATGGGCAAATGAACAATAATCTCCGTTTAGCATTCCTTCGCGATCCCCAATTCGATGGTTGCTTAGCTTCTTCATTCTCTTTCATTGTACCTGCTTTGCGGGAATATGCCAAACATCTGACCGCTGCGTTTTCCGCTGCAGAGATGAATTATCCAATCATTCAACCCCTGGCCAATCCCCAGATTCATGTGGACTGTACTCATGCCTTTTACACAGAGGGAATACTAGGGGAAATCAAGAATGTAGAGATGGTTTATGTGAAGATCAGGGCACAGGATGTACCAGGCTCCGGTCAGAAGCGCTCTGGCAATCATCTAGGTGAACCAGAGGGCTCACAGAAGAAGAAGTCTCGTTGAATGCCTTCTGCACCGATACCCGATCAAATGTTTGCAACACTGCATTGCTCATAGTGATCTAGGTTCTATTGTTTCTAGATATTTTTGTAATTTTGCTATGGCTCACAATGTACACGATAAGTCTGCCATCCAGAATAGATATTGTGAAATGAAGTGTTGATCAGAAAAAATGGGAGGCGTATCATATATATTCAGCATTAATGCCGGTGGTACAGTCAAGTTTAAGAGTTTAGGAAAAAGGATGGTAAGGGTACGTAAAATGAACTGGATGTGCTCTTGATAGTTGAGATGGAGAAGAGCTACTGCGGTTAATATCCTTATAATTCAGGCCATCGTACTGACAGTAAGACAAGCGCGGAGATAATCTCGAGAGATAAGGATATTAGGCGCCTAACGACTCTACTCCAACTCCCATCACCAGTGTTCTACTTCGTCCTTATCAAAATCACCATAGATGCATCATGCAGCCTCCACTACTTATACGCACAGTCTATATGCAACTTATTGAAAACTATGGATCTTCGATGTGGGTCCTCGAAGGACGCGTCGAATTACAAGCCGGGTCCAAAAGATTTTGCGAACGCCTTGGTGCGTATTTCTTCATATTCTTCAGAAGTGATAATGGTCATCAGGGAAACACTATGTAGAAACCTGTCGGCTTTCGTCGATTCTCGAGCATGACCAATCCCCTGCTTCGTCAATTCCTTTGCTTGGCGGACAGACCGATTTACAAAACCCACGATGTATTAGCACGGGTTCCACCAAATTCTTTTCGAAATTGCACATATCTCTCTTCCTTTCTGCACAAATAACCGAATGGAACACATATTAACTAACTCGCAACAACAATCCGGAGGGCGGGCCCTTGCCACTTTGGTGAAGACATTTAGAATCGACCAACAAATTTCTCCCAGGGTCGGTGATAACTGAAATTTGTAGAGGCGATTGGTGTTGAATTTAAAGCGTCCTGTTCGTGGGAAAATTGTGATGCGCCCAGACGGCCAGTTTGTAGCCTCAGAATCTTATAGCATGAAACCCGACACGACCGCCATGGAACAACTCCTAGCTTCCACACCACCATCTCTTGCCTGTGTTCAATCTCCCGAAACGCCAGCGCGTCCAAAGACTGCATCGTCAGCAACATTTCGCACAGATCCCAAGTTACTGAACAAGCTTAATGAGTCAGTCTCTGGACTTCCCGAGTTCATCGGCGAAATATCTGTGGACGACTATTTCAAGCATGTCCTGCCTCCGCTACCGAGTCATTTGGAGAACAAAGTCGGGGAGGTTTGCAACATCTTGAACGAAAACGGCACTTATAACACTACCACCCGTCGTTGGACACAATTTCCGCAGGATCCCAACGCTCAATCCTCGCACGAAACCCAAGTCTTTCTCCCACTCGCGGAGATTTTCGACGCCATCGTTCAGGCGGCTCAACAATTAGAGCCTGGTTTGGAACCAAATTTCAAACTTGTAGTGGACAGCCACGCTACACCCATGTCAGAGCGCGGAGGTGATATGCGTCCTGACGGCTACTTCGAAATAACTGAAAAAGCGTTGAACAAGATGAGGAAGAAATGCGAGGTGTTGATGAAGAAGGAAGGATGGGAAGATGTGCTGAAAACTTCAGAAGCGTCACATGGAACCACGAATGAACCAAAGAAGTCTCTTCAACCGCTCACGAACACTGGCGAGAAGCTCAAGAGACCGCCACCTCCTCCTGTTTACGGGATCACTGCACCTCAGGAATTCAAGAATCAAGGTTTTACGGAGAACTTAGAGAATGTAAGCTTCGCAAACCTCCTCCTTCCTTGTCTTTTTTCTTTCTTTTGCAAGGCTGATCGGTCTTCAAAGGACATTATCAAGTTAATGTGGAATATGTCGAGTATATTAGCCTTAGATCCTTGTAGGCGTTTCACACTCGGATTCACCATTGAAGACCGCTGGTTTCGTCTTTGGATCCTGAATCGCGGGACGCTGTTAAGAACACAAGCATTCGATTTCATTAAGGTGCGAGCCATGATCCCCCATTTTTTCTATTGTTTCAAGCGCGTTTTATTATGCAGGATCAACGCAACCTTGTAACCGTCTTCCTTTCTTTTGCGTTCTCATCCGCAGAAAACATGGGTTGGGATCCTACCATCACCTTTTCTCATCGCGACTCTGAAAACCGGAGACAATACAATATCATTGTCAATGAACGAGTATACAAAACCGTTAAAACCCTTTCCGACTACTCTGCCGACAATCCTCTCGGACGCGCTACTCGAGTATGGAAAGTCCAAGATGCACAGGGCAATACTCGTGTCCTCAAAGATCTTTGGCTCGAACACGATCGTTTGGAAGAGCATAAAATTTATGAGAATATCCTCAAAGACGTCGAAAATTCTGCACCGCCTGAGCGCAAGGAAAAAAGAAGGAACACTGTTGCTAAACACTTGCTCACCCCTCTTGACCACTGCCGAGTTAAGGTATCTGGAATAGCAGATGATGACACAAATCTTGTGATACTTCGCGATTACGATATGAACAAGGCCCGAACGGTTGCCCTTATGTCACCGTCTAAATCAAACCCCCCAAAGAAGCAGAGCATTGGCTTCAGTTTTTCTGGTGATCAGGATGCCGAATTCATTACACACGTTTCGCAGGATAGTGGTTTACAAGTTCCTGAACGGGTGGTTCATAATAGCCTACAGGAGACTAAAATTCCCAATGATCAAAGGTATCACTACCGAATTGTCTTCGAGGAATACGCTACAACGATCTACGATGAACGAAATTTGGCAAATATTCTTAAAGCCACAGCGGATGTTTTGCTTGGTATGTGTCCCATTTCGCCTTTCAAACGACTCAAAGTCACGGTTGGTCTATAGCTCTTCGGCTCATTCATTCTGCTGGCTGGGTCCATCGTGATATAAGCGGTGGTAACCTGTATTATCATAAGGAACGCAATATCGGTCTTATTGGTGACTTGGAGTATGCCAAGAAAGTTGACGATCAATTACACCACAATGTCCGCACTGTGTGTCCCCTTTTTATTCGTCGTCCTACAATTACTGTTCTCATTTGCCATGTAGGGTACCCCCTATTTCATGGCGTCGGAAGCACTTTCGGGTAAATATTCGTTTTACCCAATCACCCCTAGGCCTCAACTGCCGCTGGACCCGCTGGAAGAGTACGAATCAATTCCTAAGCCTGTTCCTGCATTGCATGTGGTCAAGCCTGCACCTCCCCCATTCAATCACAATGCTCTTCATGATATAGAGTCCGTTTGGTGGGTCCTCGTATATACAATCCTATTCAACGAAGACCCAGCCGGTCCCTCTCAGAACACTAGTGCCCGTCAAGACCTCATGAATACGCTCTTCGATGGGCAAATGAACAATAATCTCCGTTTAGCATTCCTTCGCGATCCCCAATTTGGGACCTGCTTGCCTTCTTCATTCTCTTCTTCACTTGCACCTGCTTTGCAGGAATATGCCGCAAATCTGACCGCTGCGTTTTCCGCTGCAGAGATGAATTATCCAATCATTCAACCCCTGTCCAATCCCCAGATTCATGTGGACTGTACTCATGCCTTTTACACAGAGGGAATACTAGGGGAAATCAAGAATGTAGAGATGGTTTATGTGAAGATCAGGGCACAGGATGTACCAGGCTCCGGTCAGAAGCGCTCTGGCAATCATCTAGGTGAACCAGAGGGCTCACAGAAGAAGAAGTCTCGTTGAATGCCTTCTGCACCGATACCCGATCAAATGTTTGCAACACTGCATTGCTCATAGTGATCTAGGTTCTATTGTTTTTTGATAGTTTTGTAATTTTACTATAGCTCACAATGTACACGATAAGTATGCCATCCAGAATAGATGTAACGTAGTCATATTACATCCATAGTTTAGGCGCTAGTGGTGGCGGATCTTTTACTCTTTTACTACCACTACGATATCGCATTACGCCGACTACGACTATTTACTACAAGTAACTGTACTATATTGGGCTCAACAATAAATCCCTGTATAGCTTTGCATTGGCAAGTAAGTGAGTAAGAGGTCCTATTACACTTTTTTGAAGCTACAGTTGTTGAGACCAACAACCGTAGTATTTTTTCTTGTTTGGAACTTCGATTGTAGAGTTCTAGACGAATAGTCTATTCAATCATATCTACACAACGAATATATAATACAAGAGCTACTGCTAGCAGAGCAATAGCCCTGTTAGAGGAATTACCATTCCATAACGAGGAACAGACTCACTACGAAACCGCAATAATGTCCACCACTACAGAGGTTCCGGCATCGAGAGCACGGGCTAGGCTCCCCTCACAACCCACGAGATACACCCCAGAGGAAGGAGAGATAGCTGAGGAAGGTCCCCAGCAGGGACCATCCGATAGGCATTCCATAGTAGGGTTTGGGGAGGCCGGGAATAGTTCCACCCAAAATCGCTCTAGAACCCCGACACCTTCAGGTGGCGCGGGAAAAGGAAAAAATCGATCTGACAGTAATCAACGGGGTGAACTAAACCCGAGAGACTCCATTTCAAATGTTGGCTCAGTACGGTTCCCGAGCAGGCTCAGGTAGAAATCAAAAGTCTAGAGCTCAAATTTATTATTAAGTTGACTTCTAATACATAATTGTCAAATTTTTAACGTAAATTTCCTGCCAACGCGGCTGTACAGTCGGATGAGGGCCCGGCCAATTGCTCCGCCCGCCAGCATTGTGTGTGCTGACTCATCGAGCGCCTAGCTATCGAGGCTCAAAATCGTCGCGCTGAGTGTTGTATCACCCGTGTACTAATGTGTTTATTGCATACTACTGTCAATCAAACACGAAATTATCAAGCTATGTGTAGATATAAGTACTCTTAAAGTAAAAAAAAAACTCATGTCCGATAATATAGCTCCTCAGAATCATACCCATCTGAGTTGCTTCCCAACTTATCTTCGACAATCAGTGAGTTGGGACATCTTGATTGAAGTGAAGACTTTCTAGGGGCTTCAGATAACTTGATAACTTTTCTGTTTAATTGACAGTAGCATGCAATAAACACATTACACCAGTAATACAACACTCAGCGCGACGATTTTTTGAGCCTCGATAACTAGGCGCTCGATGAGTCAGCACACGCAATGCTGGCGGGCGGAGCAATTGGCCGGGCCCTCATCCGACTGTACTACAGCCGCGTGGAAATTTACGTTAAAATTTTTGACAATTATGTATTAGAAGTTAACTTAATAATAAATTTGAGCTCTAGACTTTTGATTTCTACCTGAGCCTGCTCGGGAA